>JAHHZJ010003506.1:0-124580 GCA_021437245.1 Aegilops speltoides
GCGGTGCCCCTCCACCATATTCCACCTCGGTCATACCGTCAAGCTTAGGCGAAGCCTCGCGCGGTGAAACATCAAGATCGTCACCACGCCGTCAGGTCGACGAAACTCTCCCTCGACACTCGGCTGGATCGGAGTATGAGGGACGCCATCGAGCTGTACGTGTGTCAAGAACTCGGGGCGCCGGAGTAACGGCGCCGGATCGGTCGGATCGCGAGGAGAACGACGACTACTTCCTCTACGCCAGATCGCTCCGCCGGGTCTACGAGGGTACGAGACAACACTCTCCCTCTCTGCTATGCATCACCATGATCTTTGCGTGCGCGAGGGAAATTTTTGAAATTACTACGCTCCCCAACAAAGGCATCCGAGCCTAGGTTTTTATGGTTTGATGTTTTGCACGAGTAGAACACAAGTGAGTTGTGGGCGATACAAGTCATACTACCTACCAAAGCATGTCATACTTTGGTTCAGCGGTATTGTGAGATGAAGCGCCGGACCGACATTACGCAGACGCTTACGCGAGACTGGTTTCACCGCCACGAGCACTCGCTGCTTAAAGGTGACTGGCGGGTGTCTCTCTCTCACTTTAGTTGAACTGAGTGTGGCTACGCCCGTCCTTGAGAAGGTTAAACGGAGTCTATTTGACAAACTATCGCTGTGGTTTTGATGCGAGGTAAGAACGGTTCTTGCTAGAGCCCGTAGCAGCCACGTAAAATTTGCAACAACAAAGTAGAGGACGCCTAACTTGTTTTTGCAGGGCATGTTGTGATGTGATATGGTCAAGACGTGATGCTATATTTTATTGTATGAGATGATCATGTTTTGTAACCGGTTATCGGCAACTGGCTGGAGCCATATGGTTGTCGCTTATTGTATGCAATGCATCGCTCAGTAATGCTTTACTTTATCACTAAGCGTAGCGATAGTCGAGAAGCATAAGTTTGGCGAGACGACAACGATGCTACGATGGAGATCAAGGTGTCGCTACCGGTGACGATGGTGATCATGGTGATGCTGCAAGATGGAGATCATGAAGCACAAGATGATGATGACCATATCATATCACTTATATTGATTTGCATGTGATGTTTATCCTTTATGCATCTTATCTTGCTTTGATTGACGGTAGCATTATAAGATGATCTCTCACTAAATTATCAAGAAGTGTTCTCCCGAGTATGCACCGCTGCCAAAGTTCGTCGTGCCTGCACACCACGTGATGATCGGTGTGATAAGCTCTCACGTCCATCTACAACGGGTGCAAGCCAGTTTTGCACACGCAGAATACTCGGGTTATACTTGACGAGCCTAGCATATGCAGATATGGCCTCGAACACGGAGACCGAAAGGTCGAGCGTGAATCATATAGTAGATATGATCAACATAAGATGTTCACCATTGAAAACTACTCCATTTCACGTGATGATCGGTTATGGTTTAGTTGATTTGGATCACGTGATCACTTAGATGACTAGAGAGATGTTTTTCTAAGTGGGAGTTCTAAGTAATATGATTAATTGAACTTAAATTTATCATGAACTTAGTCCCGTAGTATTTTGCAAATTATGTTGTAAGATCAATAGCTTCATGCTTTTGCTTTCATATGTTTGTTTTTGATATGTTCCTAGAGAAAATTATGTTGAAAATGTTAGTAGCAATGATGCGGATTCGATCCGTGATCGGAGGTTTATCCTCATTGCTGCACGTAAGAATTATGTCCTTAATGCACCGCTAGGTGATGATCTAATGCAGAGCAGATGCGACGTTATGAACGCTTATTAGCTCAATATGATGACTACTTGATAGTTTTGTGCACCATGCTTTATGGCTTAGAATCGACTTCAAAGATGTTTTGAACATCATGGACCATATGAGATGTTCCAGAATTGAAGTTAATATTTCAAGCAAATACCCGAGTTGAGAGATATAAAGTCTCCAACAAGTTCTATAGCTAAAAGATGGAGGAGAATCGCTCAACTAGTGAGCATGTGCTCAAATTGTCCGGGTACTTCAATCGCTTGAATCAAGTGGGAGTTAATCTTCCGATAAGATAGTGATTGATGTAATTTTCTAGTCACCATCACCAAGTTAGTAGAACTTCGTGATGAACTATAGTATGCAAGGGATGACGAAAATGATTCCCTGCTCTTCGTGATGTTGAAATCGACGAAGGTAGAAATCAAGAAAGAGCATCAAGTGTTGATGGTTGACAAGATCACTAGTTTCAAGAAAAGGGCAAAGGGAAAGAAAGGGGAACTTCAAGTAAATTGACAAGCAAGTTGTCACTCCCACGAAGAAGCCCAAAGCTGAACCAAAGCCTGAAACTGAGTGCTTACACTGCAAAGGAAATGGTCACTGGAAGCGGAACTGCCCCAAGTATTTGGCGGATAAGAAGGATGGCAAAGAAAACAGAGGTATATTTGATATACATGTTATTGATGTGTACTTTACTAGTGCTTATAGCAACCCCTCGGTATTTGGTACTGGTTCAGTTACTAAGAGTAGTAACTCAAACGGAGTTGCGTAATAAATGTAAACTAGTTAAGGGTGAAGTGACGATGTGTGTTGAAAGTAGTTTCAAGATTGATATGATCATCATCGCACACTCCCTATACTTTCGGGATTAGTGTTGAACCTAAATAAATATTATTTGGTGTTTGCTGAGCATGAATATGATTTGATCATGTTTATTGCAATACGGTTATTCATTTAAGTAAGAGAATAAACTGTTGTTCTGCTTACATGAATAAAACCTTATATGGTTACACACCCAATGAAAATGGTTCATTGGATCTCGATCGTAGTGATACACATATTCATAATATTGAAACCAAAAGATGCAAAGTTAATAATGATAGTGCAACTTATTTGTGGCAATCGCCGCTTAGGTCATATTGGTGTAAAGCGCATGAAGAAACTCCATGCCGATGGGATTTTGGAATCACTTGATTATGAATCACTTGATGCTTGCGTAACCATGCCTCATGAGCAAGATGACTAAGACTCCGCTTCTCCGAACAGTGGAGCGAGCAACTAACTTATTGGAAATAATACATACTGATGTACGCAATCCAATGAGTGTTAAGGCTCACGGTGGGTATCGTTATTTTCTGACCTTCACAGATGATTTGAGCAGATATGGGTATATCTACTTGATGAAACATAAGTCTGAAATAGTTGAAAGGTTCAAAGAATTTCAGAGTGAAGTGGAAAAATCATCGTGACAAGAAAATAAGGTTTCTACGATTTGATCGCGGAGACGAATATTTGAGTTACGAGTTTGGTCTTCAATTAAAACAATGTGGAATAGTTTCACAGCTCACGCCACCTGGAACACCACAATGTTATGGTGTGTCCAAACATCGTAACCGCACTTTATTGGATAAAGTGCAATCTATGATGTTTCTTACCGATTTACCAATATCGCTTTTGGGATCATGCATTAGAGACAGCTGCATTCACGCTAAATTGGGCACCATCTAAACCGCTGAGACGACACTATATGAACTGTGGTTTAGCAAGAAACCCAAGTTGTCGCTTTCTTAAAGTTTGGAGTTGCGATGCTTATGTGAAAAGTTTCATCCCGATAAGCTCAAACCCAAATCGGAGAAGTGCGTCTTCATAGAATACCCAAAGGAAATTGTTGGGTACACCTTCTATCACAGATCCAAGGCAAGATATTCGCTGCTTAAGATGGATCCTTTTAGAGAAGGAGTTTCTCTCAAAGAAGTGAGTGGGAGGAAAGTAGAACTTGATGAGGTAATCAGACTGCTTCCCTTATTGAAAGTAGTTCATCACGTAAATCTGTTCTGTGACTACTATACCAATTAGTGAGGAAGTTAATGATGATGATCATGTAACTTCAGATCAAGTTACTACCGAACCTCGAGGTAAAACAGAGTGAGATTCGCACCAGAGTGGTACGGTAATCCTGTTCTGGAGGTCGTGTTACTTGACCATGACAAACCTACGAACTATGAGGAAGCGATGATGAGCCCAGATTCCGCAAAATGGTTTGAGGCCATGAAATCTGAGATATGATCCATGTATAAGAACAAAGTATGGACTTTGATGGATTTGCCCGATGATCGGCAAACCATAGAAAATAAATGGATCTTCAAGAGGAAGACGGACGTTGATAGTAGTGTTACTATCTACAAAGCTCGACTTGTTGCAAAAAGGTTTTCGACAAAGTTCAAGATGTTGACTACAATGAGATTTTCTCAACTGTAGCGATGCTTAAGTCTGTCCGAATCATGTTAGCAATTGCCACAATTTATGAAATTTGGCAAATGGATGTAAAAACTGCATTCCTGAATGGTTTTCTGGAGGAAGAGTTGTATATGATGCAACCAGAAGGTTTTATCGATCCAAAGGGAGCTAACAAAGTGTGCAAGCTCCAGCGATCCATCTATGGACTGGTGAAAGCATCTCGAGTTGGAATATACGCTTGATGAATTGATCAAAGCATATAGTTTTGTATGACTTATGGTGAAGCCTCAGATTTACTAGAAAGTGAGTGGGAGCACTACAGATTTCGATAAGTATATGTGAATGACATATTGTAGATCGGAAATAATGTAGAATTATTCTCAAAGCATAATGGAGTGTTTGAAAGAAGTTTTTCAAAGAAAGACCTCGTGAAGCTGTTATATATTGAGCATCAAGATCTATAGAGATAGATCAAGATGCTTGATAAGTTTTTTCAATGAGTACATACCTTGACAAGATTTTGAAGTAGTTCAAAATGGAACAGTCAAAGAAAGAGTTCTTGCCTGTGTTACAAGGTGTGAAATTGAGTAAGACTCAAAACCCACCACGGCAGAAGATAGAAAGAGAATGAAAGTCATTCCCTATGCCTTGGCCATAGATTCTATAAAGTATGCCATGCTGTGTACCAGATCTATTTTGTACCCCCTGACCGAGTTTGGCAAGGAGTACAATAGTGATCTAGGAGTAGATCATCGACAGCGGTCAAAATTATCCTTAGTAGAATAAGGATATGTTTCTCGATTATGGAAGTGACAAAAGGTTCGCCGTAAAGGGTTACGCCGATGCAAGTTTTGACACCGATCCGATGACTCAAAGTCTCGATCTAGATACATATTGAAAGTGGGAGCAATTAGCTAGAGTAGCTTCGCAAGAGCATTGTAGACATAGAAAATTGCAAAATACATAACGGATCTGAATGTAAAAGACCCGCTGACTAAGTCTCTCTCACAAGCAAAACATGATCACACCTTAGTACTCTTTGGGTGTTAATCACATAGCATGTGAACTAGATTACTGAATCTAGTAAACCCTTTGGGTGTTGGTCACATGGCGATGTGAACTATGGGTGTTAATCACATGATGATGTGAACTATCGATGTTAATCACATGGTGATGTGATCTAGATTATTGACTCTAGTGCAAGTGGGAGATCAAGGAAATATGCCCTAGAGGCAATAATAAAGTTATTATATATTTCCTCATATCATGATAAATGTTTATTATTCATGCTAGAATTGTATTAACCGAAACATAATACATGTGTGAATACATAGACAAACAGAGTGTCACTAGTATGCCTCTATTAGACTAGCTTGTTAATCAAAGATGGTTATGTTTCCTAACCATGAACAAGGAGTTGTTATTTGATTAACAAGGTCACATCATTAGTTGAATGATCTGATTGACATGACCCATTCCATTAGCTTAGCACACGATCGCTTAGTATGTTGCTACCGCTTTTATCCATGACTTATACATGTTCCTATAACTATGAGATTATGCAACTCCTGCTTACGGAGGAACACTTTGGTGCTACCAAACGTCACAACGAATCGGGTGATTATAAAGGAGTACTACAGGTGTCTCCAAAGGCAGATGTTGGGTTGGCGATTTCGAGATTAGGTTTTGTCACTCCGATTGCTCGGAGAGGTATCTTGGGCCCTCTCGATAATACACATCACTTAAGCCTTGCAAGCATTACAACTAATGAGTTAGCTGTGAGATGATGTATTACGGAACGAGTAAAGAGACTTGCGGTAACGAGATTGAACTAGGTATTGGATACCGACGATCGAATCTCGCAAGTAACATACCGATGACAAAGGGAACAACGATGTTGTTATGCGGTCCGACCGATAAAGATCTTCAGAGAATATGTAGGAGCCAATATGGGCATCCAGGTCCCGCTATTGGTTATTGACCGGAGACGGTCTCGGTCATGTCTACATTGTTCTCGAACCGTAGGGTCCGCACGCTTAAGGTTTCGATGATGCTTATATTATGAGTTTATGTATTTTGATGTACCGAAGGAGTTCGAGTCCCGGATGAGATCGGGACATGACGAGGAGTCTCAAATGGTCGAGACGTAAAGATCGATATATTGACGACTATATTCGAGTTCGGAAAGGTTCCGAGTGATTCGGTATTTTTCGAGTACCGAGAGTTACGGAATTCGTATTGGGCCTTAATGGGCCATACGGGAAAGGAGAAAAAGGGCTGTGGCAGGGCCGCCGCCTCCCTTGGTCTAGTCCGAATTGGACTAGGAGGGGGCGACCTTCCTTCCTTCTCCTCTCTTTTCCCTTCCTTCTCTCCTACTCCTAATACATGGAAGGATCCCTAGTTGACTAGGAAGGGGAATCCTACTCCCGGTGGGAGTAGGACTCCCCTATGGCGCCTCCTCCTAGGCCGGCCTCCTCCTCCCTCCCTCCTTTATATACGGGGCAGGGGGCACCCTAGGACACACAAGTTTGATCTACGGATCGCTCTTAGCCGCAGCGGTGCCCCCTCCACCATATTCCACCTCGGTCATACTGTCGCAAGCTTAGGCGAAGCCTCGCGCCGGTGAAACATCAAGATCGCCACCACGCCGTCAGGTCGACGAAACTCTCCTCGACACTCGGCTGGATCGAGTACGAGGGACGCCATCGAGCTGTACGGTGTCAAGAACTCGGGGCGCCGGAGTAACGGCGCCGATCGGTCGGATCGCGAGGAGAACGACGACTACTTCCTCTACGCCAGATCGCTTCGCCGGGTCACGAGGGTACGAGACAACACTCTCCCCTCTCGCTATGCATCACCATGATCTTGCGTAGCGTAGGAAAATTTTTGAAATTACTACGTTCCCCAACAGTGACACGGCTATTACTTTTAACGCCAGTGATGAACCTAAATTCCGAACAGCCCGAGCACCAGCCGCATTGGTCCTCAGTCCAATAGCGGACGGCTTTCGACTCACTAAGGTACTCATGGACGGCGGCAGCGGATTAAACCTCATTTATGAGGAAACCCCTCAAAAGATGGAAATAGACTGGAACCACATTGAGTGGAGCAGCACAACCTTTAGAGGAATAATTCCCAGTTGGGAAGCGCGCTGTACAGGAAAAATCACACTAGATGTGGTGTTCGGCACGCCGGATAATTACAGGTTCAAAGAAGTTATGTTCCAAGTGCCCCATTCAGTAGCGGATACCACGCCCTGTTAGGGCGGGAGGCGTTCACAATCTTCCAAGCCATACCCCATTACGGGTACATGAAGCTCAAAATTCCCGGGCCCAACATAATCATCACTCTTGCTAGTGATCCGGACATAGCACTCTGCGCTGAAAATAAGACAGCCGCACTGGCCCTCGAGGCACTATCCGAAGCCCTAGCGGCTGAGGAACTGACTGCGCTGCGCTCCATGGTGAACAGGGACGATGTGATACTCGATAAAATATCCAAGTCCACCTCCTTTAAACCGGCGGAAAAAATAGTCAAATTCCAAGTCCATCCAACGGACCCTACAAAAACAGCTTCCATCGGGGCAGAATTAAACCCTGACATAGACGCTGCACTACGAGAGTTCCTACGCGAGAACTGGGACATCTTTGCCTGGCACCCTTCAGACATGCCAGGAATCCCACGCAGGCTCGCCGAGCACAGCATCAATATTCTAAAGGGATTCAAGCCAGCCAAGCAGGCTCTTCGGCGTTTCTCTAAACCTAAGAGACAAGCCATGGGAGAGGAACTAGCCAAGTTATTGGAGGCCGGATTCATTAGAGAAATAAAACATCCGGACTGGCTAGCAAACCTGGTGATGGTACCAAAGAAGGACAAATCCTGGCGCCTGTGCGTCGATTTTAAGGACCTCAACAAGGCTTGCCCAAAGGATCCCTTCCCCCTCCCCCGCATCGATCAAATTATCGACGCTACTGCAGGACACGATTCATTGTGTTTCCTTGACGCATACTCCGGCTACCATCAAATTAAGATGGCGAAGCCGGACCAAGCCGCAACGGCATTCATCACACCATACGGCCCTTTCTGCTTCAACACAATGCCCTTTGGGCTCAAAAACGCCGGCGCAACATATCAGCGCATGATTCAAACATGTCTGGCAAACCAGATCGGCAAAACTGTGGAGGCATACGTAGATGACGTGGTCATCAAAACCAAACATGTCGAATCTCTAGTAGACAACTTGAGGCTCACATCCGATAACCTCCGAACATATGACATCAAGCTCAACCCGGAAAAATGCGTTTTCGGCGTACCAGCCAAAAATCTCTTGGGCTTCATTGTATCCGGCACAGGAATTGAAGCAAATCTGGCCAAGATCCGAGCTCTGACACAATTGGATATCCCAAAGGACCTCAAACAAATACAAAAATTGACTGGATGCGTGGCGGCTCTAAGCCGCTTTATCTCCCGCCTGGGAGAAAAGGCGTTACCCCTTTATCGCCTCCTTCAGCGCACCGAACACTTCGAGTGAACGGATGCCGCCACAGCCGGATTGGAAGAAATAAAAGCCATATTTGCAACCAACCCAGTCCTGGTTGCGCCAAACATTGGCGAACCAATGCTATTATACATTGTGGCAACTCATCAAGTTGTGAGCGCAGTGCTTGTCGTCGAACGAGAGGCGGACGGACACAAATTCCCCCTTCAAAAGCCGGTCTACTATGTATCCACTGTCCTTACTCCATGTAAGTCATGGTACCTGCATTATCAAAAGATAGCATACGCGGTATTCATGGCATCCCGACAGCTACGACACTACTTTCAAGAGTGTTCGATAACAGTAGCCTCGGAAGTGCCACTTAATGATATTATAAACAACTGTGATGCCACGGGCCGAATTTTCAAATGGTCCATAGAGCTCCTCCCATTCGACATAAAACTACAAGCCGCGGCGAGCCATTAAGTCGCAAGTATTGGCCGACTTCATCGTCGAATGGACTGAAGCCGAACTCCCTAAAGAGTACGGCGCATATTCCAACTGGATCATGCACTTCGACGGCTCCAAAATGTTGGCGGGTTTGGGGGCTGGCGTCGTCTTGACGTCCCCAACCGGAGATACAGTCCAATACGTACTCCAGATAATGTATACGGACTCCAACAACGCAGCCGAATATGAGGCCCTTCTACATGGTCTCCGGATGGCAGTATCCATGGGCATTCAACGCCTAGAGGTGCGCGGGGATTCAAACCTTGCAATATCCCAAATAAATGGAGACTTTGATGCCAAGGATCCAAAAATGGCAGCTTATCGCAACGTCGTCATAAAAATGTCAGCTCGGTTCGAGGGGCTCGAATTTCACCATATAGCCCGGGAAAACAATCAGGCGACAGATGTCCTAGCACGCATCGGCGCAAAACGCGATGAAGTCCCCCCCCCAACATCTTTTTGGAGAGGCTGTTCAAACCATCCGTAGTATGGGAAGGGGAACCCGGCAATAACAGCCCGGACCCAACCGCACTGCCCGATACCGAACACTCTGACATAATCGGAGGCTCTGCCATCGAAATAACATCTTCAGCCCACGCTATAATGGCCGTCATGGCCCCGTGGACAGAACCATTCCTAGCCTACCTAACTAGGTAGGAACTCCTCGAGGACCAAAGCGAGGCACGCTGCATAGTACGGCGATCTAAAGCCTATAAGGTCCATGAGGGAGAACTTTATAAGAAAAGCACCACCGGAGTCCTTCAAAGGTGCATCTCCGAAGAAGAAGGGCGGAATCTTCTGGCAGATATTCATGCCGGACTCGGCGGCCACCACGCTGCAGCCCGAGCCATTGTAAGCAAGGCCTTCCGTACAGGCTTTTATTGGCCGACAGCCCAGGCAGACGCTCAGTACTTAGTCCAATGCTGCGTTGGCTGCCAGCTTTTCGCAAACCAAAGCCATATGCCACCCACCACCCTCCAAACAATCCCCATCACTTGGCCCTTCACGGTCTGGGGGCTTGACATGGTTGGACCCCTTAAAGGAGGAACCCACAAGAAAAAATACTTGCTGGTCATGGTGGATAAGTTCACCAAATGGATAGAAGCCAAGCCTGTTAAGACGGCCGAATCCGGACCGGTGATAGACTTCATGTCCGGGGTCGTACACCGTTATGGCGTCCCCCACAGCATCATCACTAATAACAGCACGAACTTCACAGCCGACGAGGTAAAAATTTGGTGCAAAAACATGGGCATCAAGCTCGATTATGCTTCAGTCTATCACCCGCAAACTAACGGTCAAGTCGAGCGAGCAAATGGTCTTATCATGAGCGGCATCAAACCTAGATTAGTGCGTTCCTCAAGGAATCTAACACACAATGGGTAGAGGATCTCGACTCCGTACTCTGGGGGCTGCGGACCACGCCAAATCGCACTACCGGATACACACCATTTTTTATGGTATACGGCGCAGAGGCGATTCTGCCCCGCGACATAATTCATGACTCACCTCGAGTGCGCATGTACGAATAAAGAGAAGCCGAGCTTGATCGGCAGGACAGTTTGGACGCCTTGGAGGAGGAGCACGACGTGGCAAAAGCCCGTTCCGCATTCTATCAATAGCAGGCTCGAAGATACCAATGCAGAGAAGTACGGGCCAAAACTTACAATGTTGGCGAGTTAGTTCTACGCCTGCCGGACAAGAAAAAGGACAAACTCAAGCCCAAATGGGAGGGTCCCTTCGTTATTGACCAAGTTCTGACTGGTGGAGCGTACCGTCTGTGGGATGCATCGGATAATCAACTCGAGCCGAACCCATGGAACGCAGCCAGACTCCGAAGATTCTACGCCTAGCGCCGGACTCTGTGTTCGTCTCCTTCCTCTGTCCATTTTTTACTATCTGTCTTTTATTTCTCTCCTTCTCCCCTACTTTTCACTCACAACCTTTAAAGGGCCAATTTATGCCTTGTTTGCACACAACTGACGCGCTATCCGTGCTCATGATACCCGGGGGCTTCTTTAACAGAAGCTTATTTATACGGGCTCTATGCCCAACACATGTGTTATCCTTCCGCATGTACCTTTTATTCACCATTATATGCATCGATATGACTTAAGTTTTGGCCAAGCTGGGTTGCCTGGCTCTTGTACTTATGCCATACGTTCCCGTTAATTCGGCTAGGGCATAAAGGGACCACCTCTGCGATTGTTACTACCGGGTCAGCCGGATGTGTACCTCAGACTAGGTGAAGCCGAAAGCTAGCATTCTTAAGGGAATATTCGATCGGTGAACTAAAGATGATTTCTTACTTATTTACATATGTGCCCCCAGATGTTTTTCTGCGTCTCTTTTCGCAGTCCGACATGCACTTTAGGGCATGCGTCCCAGGGAAAGGAACCCCTAACGGAACTATTCTCCCTGGAAGATGTTTCTTACTAACCATGTAATATAACATAACTAGTTGGGCACTTGTCTATTCAAGCACTAATGACCCCTACGCCTGGTCTCCATGCATGCCCCGGTTCTTACATAACCGAGAGGGTATTCGGATACACTCCAGACTGTCGGGTCCTGAGGTTGAAGCAAAAAGGTCCGCCATGACAAATGATCTACAATCCGGCTAGAAGGTGTTATACATGTCACTTTAAATTACATAGTCAATTTGACTGGTTAAATTCCTCTTCTATACCATCCAATAGGCTGTCTAGTCTACAGTCCTGTTGGGAATACCTTGCGGCCAATGCTACTTGGCCATACGCTAAGCTCACAGGGATCTCCTTCCCATCGGGCCCCACAGGTCCGACCTCGACCATGTGGTTTGGGTCAGCCTTCATGTACCGCGTCTTCACCATGGCCCAGGCTTCCCTGGCACCTTGACGGCAGGACGATATCTTCCATAATCGGAAGCGCCACCGCGCTCCCTTCAGCTTCTCCGCAAGCTCTCCAAGGCCTTCGGGCACGGAGACGGATGGCCACAAGGCCTGGGAGACGCCTTGCATCACCTGTCGAACTCGTTCGTGCAGTTGTGAGAGCTCGGGAAGAAGGTCACCCGTAGAACCGGGCATTTCCTCCGCAGGACGACCTATTAGCATACCTACAGATATAACTCTGTTAGCCAACTTCTTTGTTGAACTCTTTTCAAAGTTCGTTCAAGCACTTACTAAAAATGCCGCGTCGAAGCCGCTGATTCTCCTTCACGGAGTCCGACAGTTGGGCACGAACATCCCTTAGTTCAACGCTCAGCTAGGTGTTGGCATCCTAGAGATTATTCTTCTCATGCCTAACCTTGGTAAGCACACTCTCCCCAGCCTTTAGCTGGCGTCGGAGTTATTGCTCATCCGGATTTCCTCCGGCGTCATCTACAATTTCATTGTTATACTTGCACATATGCCGCGCTCTATATGGAGTAAGACGGCGCGTCATACCGCTGCACCGGTGTCTCTGTCCGGACTGCATGTCTTTTCAGCCTGCCTGGCCTCGCAGCCCCTTGTTGGCTAGTCGCCGCGGGCTCGACATGGCATCCCAGGGGCCTCCCCTACAAAACACTGTTGGTATACGGTAAACAAAATATGCACGGACGGGTCCTTTTCAAAATATTGGGACTTCGGTCTCAATTACTTGTGAGGCTGGAAGCAGCCCAGGGTAATCGGCCGTAATGGCCACCAAGGCATTGTCGCTGCTTAATTGGTAAAATACCCTATCGATTAGCTCCACAGATATGTCCGGATCCTCTTGGGAGGCCGGGTCGAGGGACCGTTCCGGATCCTCGGGTTGGGAGGCGGGCTATTTATCTCCTTTACAGCCTTACGCAGCTCATGCGTTGAAATCGCAAGATATAATACTTAACGGTGGGAATATGGAATGGATGGGCAAGGAAAAGTGTCAACTTACCCAGCTCGGAGGGTTGTACATGGAAAATCCACCCTGTGGATTGACGCAGAGGAATTCTTCCTCTTCTCCCTTGTACAACTCGGACAAGATCTTTGCTAGAGCAGCAGCCGAGTCCGGCCCCTTGCGGCCGCAGCGGGTGGCGTCATCCTCCCCGTTAAAATCCCACATGGGGTGGCCTCTATATTGAAGTGGTTGCACCCCCCGCATAATGCATATGGCCATGATCTCGATCATGGTCAATTCGGATTGAGCTAACAACCTTATCCGGTCCATCAGGTAAAGGACGTCCCTGTCATCTCCCTCCTTGGGGCTCCGTGGACGCCAGCTCAGGCACTTCTTCAAAGGAGCATTATCGAACTCAGGAAGGCTGATCTGAATAGGATCCGGGAAGGGGACGTCTTCTATATAAAACCATTCTGAAGGCCAGTCTTCGGACGTCTTCTTTGGGGTTCCGAATAGATATCCGGTCCCGGCGATGCACCATAATTTGGCTCCGCCCACTTGATATATTGACCCCTCTGAGAGCGGGGCACGAGGCAGAACAGCTTCTTCCACAATGCGAAATGAGCCTCGCAGCCCAAAAACAGCTCGCAAAGGGCCACGAAGCCCTCAATATGCAGTATGGAGGCAGGCGTAAGGCTGTGCAACTAGAGGCCATAGAACTCCAGGAGCCCCCGGAGAAACGGATATATTGGAAATCCGAGTCCTCTTATCAAATAAGGGACAAGGCATACCCGCTCTCCCTTAGAGGGATTGGGAAGGCTCTCCGCTTGCTCTCCGCCATTATAGGTGGCGAGCCCGGCTCGAACCGGGACCATATACGCTGGGGGGAGAATCCCTGGGTCTGAAGCGTCACTAGTTGGCTGTGCGGGACGAAACATCTCTCCCAATCTCTGGGCTTGGGGCTGGGAGAGCGAGAGGAGGAGCTGCGTCGACTAGCCATGATGGAATGGATCTCTGCTGGGTGCGCCCGATGAATGCTCTAAGGGAGGATGGTGTGATTTGGATCTGAATCCTCGTCTCTTTAATAGGCGGCTCATTTACATAGCTAGGGGGTAAATGTAAAAACACCCTGGCTCTTCACATTCGCTTGACACGTGGAAGGTGGCCATTATTGGGCGTGGCAGCCAAGGAGCGCAGCATTCACAAGAAGCCGGACAATATTTAAAAAGGTATACGGAATTTGGAGGAGAACCCGCCTTGCAATGCCGAAGACAATCTGCGCGCCGGACTCATCGTCATTGAAGCCTGATTCAGGGGCTACTGAGCGAGTCCTGGATTAGGGGGTATCCGGACTGTTGGACTATAACTTTTGGCCGGACTATTGGACTATGAAGATACAAGATTGAAGACTTCGTCCCGTGTCCGGATGGGACTTTCCTTGGCGTGGAAGGCAAGCTTGGCAATACGGATATGTAGATCTCCTCCCATTGTAACCGACTCTGTGTAACCCTAGCCCCCTCCGGTGTCTATATAAACCGGAGGGTTTAGTCCGTAGAATAACAATCATACCATAGGCTAGCTTCTAGGGTTTAGCCTCTCTGATCTCGTGGTAGATCTACTCTTGTACTAGCCATATCATCAATATTAATCAAGCAGGAGTAGGGTTTTACCTCCATCGAGAGGGCCCGAACCTAGGTAAAAACATCATGTCCCTCGTCTCCTGTTACCATCCTCCTAGACGCATAGTTCAGGACCCCCTACCCGAGATCCGCCGGTTTTGACACCGACACCAGCCCTACCACACATAACCCAAACTCTCGCAGATTGTACCCCTACTACGATGGACAGAGAACCAGCTTCACCCAATCTAACCCCAACCCCAGCCGATAGTAACCCAGTTCCTGTTGACACAACACCATCTCCACCACAGAGCTCCCAAACAAGAGCAGTTAGTAAGGCAGCTCCAGTGCCCAAAGGGCCAGTACTATCACGGCGAACCCCAACTCCACCAGTTAGTACGCCTATTCCTGTGGAGGAAGCACAACCAGCTAGTCTTAGTTTAGCATCTATCGCATTTGATGTTGTTAAATCGTATGTGTGTATCTTACCATCTTGGAAATATTATACTGAAGATGAAGGAAAATGCCAGTTGCAGGTGTTTGTCTAGGAGTTATGTGTAAGTAATGTTATTCATGGCAATTACTTTGCTTCGTCCCATACATCCTACCTCCATGATGGTTATAATATAGCAAATTTTCCCATTTTTCTCTATAGAGAAGGACCGATTTGGAAACTCAGGATGAGGTAACCTGTGCTAATACCTCTGCTATCTTCAAGAATGCTTGGTGGCGATCGAATTACTCAAGAAAACGACTTCACCGCAAAGAAACTCATCAAATTCCCTTACGTTCTCCTAAGACACATTTACTGGACGATGACTGGGAACGCCTTGTTCTGTACTGGTCCCGAACCAAGAATGTGGTAAGGTCTATGATCTCATTTTCTATTTTGAAGTATTATATTCTTGCTTCTTACTGTACTCTGTTCATGTAGAACAAGTGCCTAAACCTGAAGAACAACTGTTCTAATTTAAGATTCCATTGCTACCATAGGACATAGATATATGTTTGTTTGATGCTTTTATTATGTATTAGTACTTGGCAATAGAAGACTTGGTAGTTTAATCCTGTCCACCTTACTAATGAACTGGTTCACCGAAATGAGTTTCATATACTAGTACATGTTAAACTTGTTATGTGTCTGCTTGTTTCTTCTTTTAGAATGCTGACAGAATATTGGGGAAGAGTGCGTTATTAAGCAATGGTAAAGGAAGTAATGCAGATAAGGTTCAGGATAGTGACACATCCTGTCTTGGTTTAGTGTTGGAGTTACTGGCCACTACCGCTTGCACAAGCTATTCAAACTCACTGTCTGAATCAGTTCGGTTTCTTGAGTCTCAACTACAAGCTGAAAGACATCGATCAGCTGTGCTGCGACAAGAAGCGGAAGGATCATGGAAGTCCCCGAGCATTCAGATGCATACTTTTCCGTGCAACAACAAGCGTTGGAGGATTTTAGCGCCAAATGACAAAGCTAGCAGCTTGCTGCTTATTGCCAAAGATGGTGGATACCCAGGATAACGTTTCTTGAGCTCTTCTGAAGTTGTTTCAGTTATGCTCTTGTTTTGCTGCCTCGTTTATTTGCACTGGTGGCCAATTTTGACGGCCAGTGTATATGATATGCTGCTTTGTTCCCTATATTTGCACTGGTGGCGAACTTTGATGCCCAGCGGATGTAATATGTGTAATAGCTGTGATAGCCTAGCGTTAGTTGCTTGCTTATTTATTTCCTTGTTGCCTTGTTTATTTGTTTGCTTGTAGTCATTGTAGTTCTTTTTCCGTGGTTAACTAGTGGCTGCAATAACCTATTTTTTAAAACTAGGCCACAATAACCATGGGCTAATATTTACTGTAGTGACACTTGGCCTCCTACGGGTCAGAGAAATAGTGGGCCTTCTACGGGTCAGAGAAAGCAAGAGGGCCTTATACGGACCGTAGAAACAATGGGCCTTCTACGGGTCAGATCATCAATGGGCCTTATACGGGTCAGATGATCGACACAAACATGGGCCAATAACAAAGTGCATTGTGGCCGTAAATGGGCTAGAGTTGGAATCGTCCGTTCATGGGCCGACCGTAATGGGCCATCGTTAATAGACCGTATTTGATGACGCTATGAAAACGGCCCAACGTATTAACGCACCACAAACGGGCCGACCGTAACCACGGGCTGAATTTGGCCCACAAGCAGAAAATGACAGTAACGGGCCGTAAGTAAACAAATGCTGGAAATGAGCCCAAGAATAAATGGGCTCTGAGAAGGCCGAAAGATAACATGGGTTGGAAACGGCCCAACGGAATAACGGGCCGTTAATGGGTATAAAGTGATACGCTGTTCATTATGGGCCAGTGTCACCACGGGCTGTTAATGGGTGTAAAGTGATACACTGTTCATTACGGGCCAGTTTCACCACGGGCCGTTAATAGGCCAAGAGTTACATAGGGCCTCATATGGGCCAAAATATGTCATGGGCCATACATGGGCCAGAAGTGAAAACGGGCTGGAATCATATTGGATGGCCCAGATGACGCTACTGGGCCTAATTCGGATAGGGCGTAACGGGCCTTGGGTTAGCGGGCTCTAAATGGGCTATATGCGAACAGGCCATTAACAGGCTTTCCATGGGCCGGCCTGCCACCTTTTGACCAAGTCAAACGGGCCAGCCTTTTCACAGGAATGGGCCTCTGTTGGTCTGTGCCACGTGTTGACGTATCATACGCGCCTATCTCACCCACTGACGTGCTGACACGTGTTTCGTCCGGCCAATAAGAATTTTACACGTGGAAATTTCCCATTGATCGGGGCTGTTAACGGGTTATCGGATCCAAAACCCGACCCGATAGCTTAACGGCATTCCGTTACGGTGGATGCCACGTGTCGGTCACCCTTGACGAAAAGCACTTTCGGACGCGATTTATCGTCATGGAAGTGGACACTTCGTGATGATAATTTTGGTAATGTCATGGAACACTTCTACGACAGCACAGGTATGATTATCTTGATTCTGTCATAAATTTGTCATGGATGTACATGCATGACAAAAAAACGCGACCTACTGTGACAAACACGTAGCATCACGGAAGTGTATTTTTTTTTGTAGTGAGAAGGCAACGGAAGATAAAGGACTGGGACAAGCATCATGCTTCGTATGTTACCCGCTTCTAGCTTTGCATGGAGCAAGCTCGTAGGAGTGCACGCGCCCAGCTTCATGAGCATAACCCACTCGCTTTTGGTAACTACATACGATGGCTTCTTGAAAATACTCGAGTTGAGATATGCCCGCTGGCATATAATGAGGATATTCTTGAAGAACCCGTAAACTTTGAGGATCTATCTAAGGGGAAGTACAATAGAGATGTCAGGGTAGGGCAAGGAGTCCCTGCTGTTCCGGTGATTAACTATGTGGTAAAGTGTTCCTTCTTTACTTTCCCGTTGGCCATATTACACATGTTTGCATGGCTAATGTGTTCATTCTTTCTCATCTACAGTGCACCGAGATCAAGAAAGCAGCTGATGAGAGCCAGTCTATTCTAGAGAACACACCGGTTGGAAAAGGCAATGATGATGGTTCACTACGAGCATTCCTCAAGGTACATATCGCATTCACTATGAGAGCCAGTCTATGCTGCGGAGTTTGATATCTTCCACACTTGTTCATGTTACAACGTCAGGCCAAGAAGTTAAGGCGGTTATCGAATCTTCTCGGTTGCTGTGACCCCAAATTTGATGAACCATCTGCCTCTAGGTCTGGTACACCATCAGATCCCTCATCTCACCATCAGGGGGACGATGTGATTTCCTCATATGCTTATCTGGATGATGAGGGTGCGGTCACCCAAGAGCTATGACTAATCCTTTAGATGTGATTCTCACTTGATTATGACGCCGGTCTTCACCATATTGTTTAATTGTGTGATAGGGCCATGAGCTTGATGATGACATGACTTTGGCAGACACTCAACTTCGGTCCCCATATGTGTTCAAGCCTAGGCAGCCCAGACGCCGGTACACGCCCAATGACTTTGACAACAGAGGCAACCCAAAGGTGGTCGTAGGGACCTCGCGGATGGCTAGCTTGGATGATGAGGCGGAGGCGGAGGCGGAGGAGGAAGTGCAGGAAGAGGAGGCTCGTCCACCCAGGAAGAAGAAGATTGCCTGCAGGCGTGGCACCAGGAACACGCGCGGAAGGCATTAGTGCTTGTGTTTGTTAGTGCTCTTGTAGTCGTTTCATTAGGTTGATGAACTTGTGAGGTTATGTTATATGTTGGTGAACTCTTACTAGTGTGGTATTTGTGTTTGCGAACTAGTAGTAATGTTGAATTGTCCTAAATGATGTGATGTTCAAGTTATTAGTTGTCTTTGTTCAGTATTTGTGTTTACAGTAATTTTAGTGATGTTCAAGCAAGTTATGTGAGTGCTGCATGAGGCCAAAATGGCATCTATTTCTGCAATTTGGCAGTTAACAGCACTGCAGTGCCCAACAGCCAGACACTGCACTGTACTCTGCAGTGCCCAACCCTTAGGCGCCGCACCATACAGTGCAGCGCCCGTCTCATAGGCGCTGCTCAGCTGGCCATGGCTATCCAAAGAGCCACAGAAGGCTTGCAGCACTGACCATCCACAAAAATAACCAAGTCAGAGTGCAGCGCCCAAGAGCCAGGCACTGCATTGTATTGTGTGACGCCTATCCCTTGGGCGCTGCACAGTATAGTGCAGCGCCTGTGTTCTGGGTGCTACACGGCTATTTACTAGAAAAACAGAGTTTACAGCACGTTCATTTCACCGGAACATCATAATACTTACAATGACTGCAGCATCACAACAATTTGAACAAACACAAATTTTATGCCGATGAGTTCATAACTTAAGACAATTCAAACATTACCATGACATGGTTCACGACACATTCATTACAAATGACAAATGGCAACTTGCCCTAGAAGATAGTTCACCAACATCTCACATGCCCTCACAAGTTCACGACACATTCATTAGAAGATAGTTGACGACGAGTGCACCGAAGCGAAGTCCCTACTGAGTAGAGCGACCCTTCTTATCCACATGCCGAGTCCTCCTCTTGCGCATCGCGAGCCTTTGCAAGCTTTCTTGCCCTCTCCTCCTCACGAGCAAGTTTCGCTTGGCGTGCCCTCTCCTCCTCTCGTTTCTTCCGCTCCATCCTCTCCTTCTGCCGACGCTCTTGCTCCAAGCCTCTTCGAAACGATTCTTCGAACCGCCGTTGCCGCCTAAGACAATCTTGGTATTGGTCCTTTTTGACATCTTCTGGCACTTCAAGATCTATCCACGTGAAGTACTTGCATAGAGGAGGTGGTGACTGCATACAAAATTTTTGTTAGTGTTGACACACATTTGATAGTAACATTTTACTTCTCGAGCTTATCGGTGGTTGGTCATAGGCGCTAGTTGGAAGTGCACGATCATAAGCATAGTTCGGGCATACAAAATATCTCCGCCCTTCCGTCCATGTTTCTTTCTGTCGGTGGACACCTTCACCTTGCAAACATCTCCACACCAACATGGTGGGATGTTGACATCTTTCTCCTTCACCTCGTGCAAAGATGCGTCCTCCCACTTGTTCGGCATGTCTTCTTGGTTAGCACATGGTGGCCTCGTCATGGAACCGGATGAAGCCATGCCTACAAAATTGAGAATTCTTGGTTAACCCTAACCCCCACATAACAATAACTACAACCCTAACCATAGCATAACCCTAACACCAACATCAAACACACATAACCCTAACCCTAGCATACTATGAAAGCCTAACCATACCAAATTAGCAAAGAAACATAACATGATTCAACACAAATTTGCAAATCCAAGCCAAAACTAGGGTTTCCCTAAAGTAGCAAGATTTGAGCAAATGTGAAAATTCCTATGGATGAAAACGTGGGGATCGGAGGAGATTACCTTAAGGGAGGGGTTGGCTTCGAAATCCACGGTCAAATACTCCGGATCTGAGAAGGATTTGAGAGGGGGGAGAGGAGGGCAGAGGGGAGGCACTGAGCTTCGGGTTTGTGTGGGGGTGGGGTGTGGGGTGGGGATGGGTGGGAGGGGGTGAGTGAAGCCTAATAGATCTCCAGATGTGCAGCGCCCAAGGGCAAGGCGCCACACTAGACAGTGCAGCGCTTGCCCTTAGGCGCTGCACACCTGGACATCCTAGTCCAGAGAGCAACAAAGCATTCCAGTAGCTTTTCGACCCAAAAAGTTGCTAAGTTAGTGTGCAGCGCCTAAGGCCAAGGCGGTGCACTGTACTGTGCAGCGCCCAGCAGTAAGGCGATGCACAGTATATTGCAGCGCCTCTCCCTTAGGCGTTGCACACTGACTTAGCAAATTTTTTGGTTGAAAAGCTACTAGAATGCTTCTTTTGCTCTCTGGACTGGCATGTCGAGGTGTGCAGCGCCTATGGGAGAGGCGCCACACACCACAGGGAAACGCCTCTCCCATGGGCGCTGCACACCTCGACATGCCAGTCCAGAGAGCAACAGAAGCGTTCCAGTAGTTTTTCGACCAAAAAATTTGCTAAGTCAGCGTGCAACGCCTAAGGGAGAGGCGCTGCACTGTGTGGTGTGGCGCCTTGCCCTTAGGCACTGCACTATATGCTGTTTTCAAATACCAAGTGCTTTTTATGTTTTGTGATTCACATGGATGGCACATAATCATATCCAGATTACATGTAGTAGTCCAAAACACAGAAAGAAAGACATAGCACATATAGTAGTCCAAATCACATAGTCATACACACATAGTAATAGAGTAGTCCAGTCACATAGTCATACACAAACATTGAGCCAAAACACATAGTCATTTACGTCTCATAGCACATAGTAGCACACATTTTGGTTCATAAGAAGGCCACGGTCCTTGTCCCTTCTTCTTCTTCTTCTTCTTCTTCGCCCTCCTCCGACCACCAAGGGATCTCACCTTCCCCCTCTGTGTCCTCCACCCCCTTCATTGTTTCCATACCTATGAAAATGGCAATATAATAGTTAGTCACACAATGCAAAATGACAACACAAGCATTGAGCCAAAAGAACAACATCATAGTAAGTCACATACGGCAATGGTCCATTGAGCCAAGAGAACATTCCTCCACTACGGTCGCCACCAAGGCCAAGATCACCACCACGGCCTCTACCACCACCACGGCCTAGACCACCACCACGGCCTCTACCGCCACCACGGCCTAGACCACCACCACGGGCTCTACCACCACCACGGCCAAGACCGTCACCACGACTGAGGGAGTCCTAGATTAGGGGGTCCTCGGACGGCCGGACTATATACTTTAGCCGGACTGTTGGACTATGAAGATACAAGATTGAAGACTTCGTCCCATGTCCGGATGGGACTCTCCTTGGCGTGGAAGGCAAGCTTGGAAATACATATATGTAAATCTCCTCCCTTGTAACCGACTTTGTGTAACCCTAGCCCCCTCCGTTGTCTATATAAACCGGAGGGTTTAGTCCGTGGGACAACAACAATCATACCATAGGCTAGCTTCTAGGGTTTAGCCTCTACGATCTCATGGTAGATCAACTCTTGTAATACTCATATCATCAAGATCAATCAAGCAGGAAGTAGGGTATTACCTCCATCGAGAGGGCCTGAACCTGGGTAAACATCGTGTCCCCCGCCTCCTGTTACCTGATACGTCTCCAATGTATCTATAATTTATGATTGCTCCATTCTATATTATCTACTGTTTTGGACTATATTGGGCTTTATTTTCCACTTTTATATTATTTTTGGGACTAACCTATTAACCGGAAGCCCAACCAAGAATTGTTGTTTTTTTTCCTATTTCATTGTTTCAAAGAAACGGAATATCAAACGGAGTCCAAACGGAATGAAACCTTCGGGAACACGATTTTCTCACCGAACATGATCCAGGAGACTTGGACCCTACGCCAAGGAACAAAAGAGGCGGTCACGAGGGTGGGGCCCCCCTAGGGCGCGCCCCCTGCCTCGTGGGCCCCTGTTGCTCCACCGACGTACTCCTTCCTCCTATATATACCTACGTACCCCCAAACGATCAGATACGGAGCCAAAAACCTAATTCCACCGCCGCAACTTTCTGTATCCACGAGATCCCATCTTGGGGCCTGTTCCGGAGCTCCGCTGGAGAGGGCCGTCATCACGAAGGGCTTCTACATCATCATAGCCTCTCCGATGAAGTGTGAGTAGTTTACCTCAGACCTTCGGGTCCATAGTTATTAGCTAGATGGCTTCTTCTCTCTTTTTGGATCTCAATACAATGTTCTACCCCTCTCTCGTGGAGATCTATTCGATGTAATCTTCTTTTTGCGGTGTGTTTGTTGAGACCGATGAATTGTGGGTTTATGATCAAGTCTATCTATGAATAATATTTGAATCTTCTCTTAATTCTTTTATGTATGATTGGTTATCTTTGCAAGTCTCTTCGAATTATCAGTTTGGTTTGGCCTACTATATTGGTTTTTCTTGCCATGGGAGAAGTGCTTAGCTTTGGGTTCAATCTTGCGGTGTCCTTTCCCGGTGACAGAAGGGGCAGCAAGGCACGTATTGTATTGTTGCCATCGAGGATAACAAGATGGGGTTTATATCATATTGCATGAATTTATCTCTCTACATCATGTCATCTTGCTTAAGGCATTACTTTGTTTTTAACTTAATACTCTAGATGCATGCTGGATAGCGGTTGATGAGTGGAGTAATAGTAGTAGATGCAGGCTGGAGTCGGTCTACTTGTCTCGGACGTGATGCCTATATACATGATCATACCTAGATATTCTCATAACTATGATCAATTCTGTCAATTGCTCAACAGTAATTTGTTCACCCACCGTAGAATACTTATGCTCTTGAGAGAAGCCACTAGTGAAACCTATGGCCCCTGGGTCTATTCTCATCATATCAATCCCCATCACTTTATTATTGCTTTGCTTTTTTACTTTGCCTTTTACTTTTCACTTTGCATCTTTATATCAAAAATACCAAAAATATTATCTATCATCTCTATCAGATCTCACTCTCGTAAGTGACCGTGAAGGGATTGACAACCCCTAATCGCGTTGGTTGCGAGGAGCTATCATTTTTGAGTAGGTACGAGGGACTTGCGTGTAGCCTCCCACTGGATTAATACCTTGGTTCTCAAAAACTGAGGGAAATACTTACGCTACTTTGCTGCATCATCCTCTCCTCTTCGGGGAAAACCAACGCAGTGCTCAAGAGGTAGCATTACCATCCGCCTTAGATGCACAGTCTGGGACCCCCTACCCGAGATCCGCTGGTTTTGACACCGACATTGGTGCTTTCATTGAGAGTTCCACTGTGTCGTCACCACAAGGATTGATGGCTCCCTCGATCATCGGCAACGATGCGATCCAGGGTGAGGTTTTCCTCCCCGGACAGATCTTCGTATTTGGCGGCTTCGTACTGCGGGCCAACTCGCTTGGCCATCTAGAGCAGATCGAGAGCTACGCCCCTAGCCATGAGGTCAGGTTTGGAAACTTGAACTATACGACCGACATCCGCGGAGACTCGATCTTCGCCGGATTCAAGCCCATGTCAGGTGCGCCGCACGGGTCACGACGAGCATGACTTAGCTCTACCGTCGGACAGTGTTCGGGAGATCACACCTGCAACTACTTCGGCCCTCAATCTGGAACAGATTGCACCGTCCGAGGACAGGTGGATGGACCCCGCCATGAAGGCCGCGTACTCAGCGGCGATAGAGCCAAATGCCGACTTCACTTCCTATGAGCCCCGTATTGCCGGACACTTGGATTCGTCCCCGGCCACGGGCTCCGAGCCGCCTGCGTCCGTGCCTATTGAATCTGATTGGGCACCGAGTATGGAGTTTTCCTCCGCGGATATCTTTCAGCACTCACCACTGGGCGATGTGCTAAACTCATTCGGGTCTCTCTCCTTGTCAGGAGACCCTTGGCTAGAATGGGATGCGGACGACGAAGAAATTCGCTCCCCCACCCACCACCCACTTAGTTGCCACTGTCGACGATTTAACCGACATGCTCGATTTCGGCTCCGAAGACATCGACGGTATGGACAACGATGCAGGAGACGAACAGGAACCACGGCCCACAGGGCGCTGGACTGCCACCTCATCATATGATATATACATGGTGGACACCCCCAAAGAAGGCGATGGCGATAAGACAGCGGAGGATAATCCCTCCAAGAAGCAATCCAAGCACCGACGTCAGTGGCGCCGCTCTAGGTCCCGCCATAGCAAAAGCAGTGATACTGGCACAAGAGACAATAACGCTCCGGATAGTACCGAAGACGACGACAATCCCCTCCAGCCAGACCTCGAGCGGGAGGATGAACAAGCTAGCCCTCCGGAACAGGCAGCAGACGGAGAATCAGAGGATGACAATTACATGCCTCTCTCCGAAGACGAGGTGAGCCTCGGCGATGACAAATTTATCGTGCCTGACGATCCCGTCGAGCAGGAGCGCTTCAAGCGCCGGCTTATAGCCACAGCAAACATCCTGAAGAAAAAGCAACAACAGCTTCGAGCTGACCAAGACCTGCTAGCGGATAGATGGACCGAGGTCCTAGCGGCCGAGGAATACGAACTCGAACGCCCAACCAAGAGTTACCCAAAGCACAGGTTGCTACCCCAACTCGAGGAGGAAGCATTAAAACCTACATTACCAGCGTATGATGAGGCTGATCGGCCACCTCATGGCCGAGACAGAGTGGCATATCAGCCCGAAGACCAGCCCGCACCCTGCCGGCATTCAAACAAAAATACCAAGGCCCGGGGTAACACGCGGGACCTGCGAGACGTATTGGAAAACAAAGCAGGACATACAAGATCAATCTACGGATCACGGGGTCGCGCCCAACGAGTGACGATGATCGTCACGCTGGATACACTAAAAGCAAATCCGGCCGGGCCGAATACAGCAGACAAGACTCGTATGAACTGCGTCGTGATATAGCCCGACACAAAGGCGCCGCACACCCCCTATGCTTCACCGATGAAGTAATGGATCATGAATTCCCAGAAGGATTCAAACCCGTGAACATTGAGTCATATGATGGCACAACAGACCCCACGGTATGGATCGAGGATATCCTCCTCCACATCCACATGGCCCACGGTGACGATCTACATGCCATCAAGTACCTCCCACTAAAACTCAAAGGACCAGCTCGGCATTGGCTGAATAGCCTGCCAGAAAACTCCATTGGCAGTTGGGAGAATTTGGAAGATGCATTCCTTGACAACTTCCAGGGCACTTATGTGCGACCACCAGATGCTAATGACTTGAGCCACATAACCCAACAGCCAGGGGAATCGGTCAGGAAATTCTGGACTCGGTTCCTAACTAAAAAGAACCAAATTGTCAACAGTCCGGATGCCGAGGCCTTAGCGGCATTTAAACATAACATCCGGGACGAGTGGCTCGCCCGACACCTCGGCCAAGAGAAGCCGAAGTCCATGGCATCCCTCATGACACACATGACCCGCTTTTGCGCGGGCGAGGACAGCTGGCTGGCTCGCAGCAACAACACATCAAGAAATCCTGGCAATTCAGATGCCAAAGATACTAACGGCAGACCACGTCGCAACAGACACAAGCGCCGCAACAACGGCGACAACACCGAAGAGACGGCAGTCAATGCCGGATTCAGTGGCTCTAAATTCGGTCAGCAGAAAAAGGCGTTCAAAAGAAGCAATCCAGGCCTGTCCAGTTTGGACCGCATACTCGATCGCTCGTGTCAAATTCACAGTGCCCCCGATAAGCCAGCCAATCACACCAACAGAGAATGCTGGGTGTTCAAGCAGACCGGCAAGTTGAATGTCGAAAACAAGGACAAAGGACTGCATAGCAATGACGAGGAGGAGCATCGGCCGCCGAACACAGGAGGACAGAAGAGGTTCCCTCCACAACTGAAAACAGTGAACATGATATACGCCACCCATATTCCCAAGAGGGAACGGAAGCGTGCACTAAGGGACGTCTATGCGATGGAGCCAGTCGCCCCAAAGTTCAACCCATGGTCCTCTTGTCCGATCACCTTCGATCGCAGGGACCACCCCACTAGTATCCGTCATGGCGGATCTGCGCATTGGTCCTTGACCCCATCATTAACGGATTTCACCTCACTCGAGTCCTTATGGACGGTGGCAGCATCCTGAACCTGCTCTATTAGGATACAGTGCGCAAAATGGGCATAGACCCCTCGAGGATCAAACCCACCAAAACCACTGAGGGAGTCCTGGACTAGGGGGTGTCCGGACAGCCGGACTATCATCGTCCGCCGGACTCCAAGACTACGAAGATACAAGAATGAAGACTCCGTCCCGTGTCCGGATGGGACTTTCCTTGGCGTGGAAGGCAAGCTTGGCAATACGGATATGTAGATCTCCTACCATTGTAACCGACTCTGTGTAACCCTAGCCCTCTCCGGTGTCTATATAAACCGGAGGGCTTTAGTCCGTAGGACATAACCTCCATTAAAACAATCATACCATAGGCTAGCTTCTAGGGTTTAGCCTCCTTGATCTCGTGGTAGATCCACTCTTGTAATACACATCATCAATATTAATCAAGCAGGACGTAGGGTTTTACCTCCATCAAGAGGGCCCGAACCTGGGTAAAACATCGTGTCCCCTGTCTCCTGTTACCATCCACCTAGACGCACAGTTCGGGACCCCCTACCCGAGATCCGCCGGTTTTGACACCGACATTGGTGCTTTCATTGAGAGTTCCTCTGTGTCGTCGGCAATAGGAAGGATGCCTCCACCCGTCTTCAAGGACGGTATTTTCGCCAAAGGGGCCTTGGCCTCCGGCCAAACTATCCGGCTAGGTGGTTTTCTTATGACCGCCTGTCCGGCCACTGGTTCGACGATGACTTCTCAAGTCGTCAAAAGCAATCTTCGCGTCAGCTCGGAATCTGCCGAGCAGCTGGATCCGATAGAGCTCTCGTGTGTCAACGAGCTCTTGGATCGCATCGCTGCCACAGGAGTCGCCATAGACTACAATCAGATCGGGCTTAAAACCGATCCGAGAGATTAACTCTCCCGTGTCACCCACCATGTTGCGATGGTAGAGGAACAATGCGGCGACTCTTCTCCTATATTGAAAACTAGTCACGTCCGGGTTCCCGAACCCTCCATGCCGGATTTCCGCGGAGGGACGAACTTCGATCGAGCACTGAACTTAAAATCATGCATCGCTCCGGACTTGCTGGACTACGTCTAGCAATCCAAGCTTCCGAATTTGGAAACTTCCCGGCCTTTAAGCCTTGAGATGGGTAGGGTTCCGGACTTAATTCCACCCACCCGCCTAGACATATGCGATCTATCTCTAATCCGGCAAGAGCCCGCTGAAACAGTACATCACTACTGGGCCAGATTCCTCCTGGTCATGGACAGGATAAAGGACTGCCGAGAGGATGACGCAATCTCAATTTTTTGCAATAATTGCACGGATAAGGGAATCTTGAACACCGTCAGCCGTCGTAAAATTACACGATTCGCCGACCTGGCGTCCATAGTATGAAAGTACTGTGCGATGGAGAGTTTCCGGAAAACCGAAAATAATTTTTGGGACAATCCGGCCCCAACCCTAGTCCGCAACAAAAAGGTGCATTACACTCAGGCACCAGATACAAAAACAAAAAAGCAAAAACCCCATAGAGGGCACGGAACCGTCTTTGGAGGGATGGCTCGGCGGACCTGTAAACTTCACAAGTCAGAGAGGCGCCGTCCCAACACATAGCCTCCGAGCATGTTGGATATTACGGCAGGTGGCCAAAAGTGGCGAGGAGCTTCTAACCCCGAAAACCACTCCAACAATACCGTGCGGTATCAACATCTTGAGACCTTTGCATCAAATAATATGCAGAAACGAACAATCCGCGGCCTCGCCGAAGTCTACCAGGTAGCAACAACAAATCCATGGAGCGACATGGCCATCACCTTCAACGCCAGTGACGAACCTAAATTCCGAACAGCCCGAGCACCAGCCGCACTGGTGCTTAGTCCTATAGTGGACGGCTTTCGACTTACAAAGGTCCTCATGGATGGCGGCAGCGGATTAAACCTCATCTATGAGGAAACTCTTCAAAAATGGAAATAGATGGAGCCGATTGAGCGAAGCAGCACAACCTTCAGAGGAATAATACCCAGCCGGGAAGCACGCTGCACCGGACAAATCACACTCGATGTGGTGTTTAGCTCGCCGGACAATTACATATCCGAAGAAGTCACGTTCCAAGTGGCCCCGTTCAACAGCAGATATCACGCTATACTAGGACGGGAGGCATTCACAATTTTTCAAGCCGTACCCCATTACGGGTACATGAAGCTCAAAATGCCTGGGCCCGGCGGAATAATCACTCTTGTTAGTGATCCGGACATAGCATTACGCGCCGAAAACAAGACAGACGCATTAGCCCTGGAGGCGCTATCCAAAGCCCTAGCGGCAGAAGAACTCACCGCGCTGCGCTCTATGGTGAACAGGGATGATGTGATACTCGATAAGAGATCCAAGTCCACCTCCTTTAAACCAGCGGACGAAATAGTAAAATTCCAGGTCCATCCAACGGACCCAACAAAGACGGCCACCATCGAGGCACAATTGAACCCTGATGTAGACGCCGCACAGCGAGAATTCCTTCGAGAAAATTGGGACATTTTTGCCTGGCACCCCTCGGATATGCCCGGAATCCCACGCAAATTAGCAGAACACAGCCTAAACATCCTAAAAGGATTCAAGCCAGTCAAACAGGCTCTTCGACAATTTTCCGAACCCAAAAGATGGGCTGGGAGAAGAGCTAGCCAAACTGTTGGAGGCCGGATTCATCAGAGATATCAAACATCCGGATTGGCTAGCAAACCTGGTAATGGTACCAAAGAAGGATAAATCCTGGTGCCTATGCGTTGATTTTAAAGACCTCAATAAGGCTTGCCCAAAGGATCCCTTCCCCCTCCCCCGCATCGACCAGATAATCGATGCTACTGCAGGACACGATTCATTGTGCTTCTTCGACGCATACTCCGGATACCATCAAATTAAGATGGCGGAAGCATACCAAGCCGCAACGGCATTCATCACTCCATATGGACCATTCTGCTTCAACACGATGCCCTTCGGACTTAAAAACGCTGGCGCAACATATCAGCGCATGATTCAAACATGTCTGGCCACCCAGATCGGCAAAACCGTAGAGGCATACATAGACGACGTAGTCGTCAAAACCAAACACGTCGAAACTCTAGTAGACGAATTGAGGCTCACATTCGACAACCTCAGAGCATATGACATCAAGCTGAATTCGAAAAAATGCGTTTTCGGTGTACCAGCCGGAAAGTTACTGGGCTTTATTGTATCCGGTAGAGGAATTGAAGCAAACCCAGCCAAAATCCGAGCTCTGTCACAGCTAGATATCCCAAAAGACCCCAAGCAAATACAAAAATTGACTGGATGCGTGGCGGCTCTAAGCCGCTTTATCTCCCGTCTAGGAGAAAAGGCATTGCCCCTCTATCGCCTCCTTAGGCGCACCGAACACTTCGAGTGGACGGATGCTACCACTGCCGGACTCGAAGAAATAAAGGCCATATTGGCAACAAATCCGGTCCTGGCTGCGCCAAACCTGGGCGAACCAATGTTGTTATACATCGCAGCAACGCATCAAGTTGTAATCGCGGTACTCGTCGTCGAACGAGAGACAGAAGGGCATAAATTCCCTCTTCAAAAACCAGTGTATTATGTATCCACTGTGTTAACCCCTTGCAAGTCCCGTTACCCACACTCTCAAAACATAGCGTATGCGGTGTTCATGGCATCCCGGAAGCTCCGACACTACTTTCAAGAGTGTTCGATAACAGTGGCCTCCGAAGTACCACTCAATGACATTATAAATAACCGCGACGCAACGGGCAGGATTGCAAAATGGGCCATTGAGCTCATACCATTCGATATAACTTACAAACCTCGGCGAGCTATAAAGTCACAAGTTTTGGCTGACTTTGTCGTTGAATGGACCGAAGCCGAACTCCCTAAAGAGTACGGCGGGTACTCCAATTGGATTATGCACTTCGACGGCTCTAAAATGTTGGCCAGACTGGGGGCTGGCGTCGTATTGACGTCCCCGACCGGGGACACAGTCCAATACGTACTTCAAATAATGTACACGGACTCCAACAATGCAGCCGAATACGAGGCCCTTTTACATGGTCTCCGGATGGCAATCTCCATGGGCATTCAACGCCTAGAGGTGCGCGGGGATTCAAACCTTCCAATATCCCAAATAAATGGAGATTTTGACGCCAAAGATCCGAAAATGGCAGCATATCGCAACGCTGTCCTAAAAATATCAGCTCGGTTTGAAGGACTCGAATTCCATCACGTAGCCCGAGATAATAACCAAGCAGCCGACGTACTGGCACGCATCGGCGCAAAACATGACGCTGTCGCTCCAAACATCTTCCTGGAACGGCTCTTCAAGCCACCCGTACTATGGGAAGAGGAGTCCGGAAACGACAAACCGGAAAAAACTGCGCCAACCGGCGATCCAGCCGATGACATAACACCTTCAGCCCACGACATAATGGCAGTAATTGCCCCATGGACAGAACCATTCCTAGCCTACTTGCTTAGGCAGGAACTTCCCGAAGACCAAAATGAGGCCCGCTACATAGTCCGGCAATCTAAAGCCTACAAGGTCCATGGGGGAGAACTTTATAAGAAAAGCACAACCGGAGTCCTTCAAAGGTGTATCTCCGAAGAGGAAGGGCGAAACCTCCTGGCTGAAATTCATGCCGGACTAGGCGGACACCACGCCGCAGCTCGGGCCCTTGTAGGAAAGGCATTCCGTACAGGATTTTATTGGCCGACGGCCCGGCAGATCTCGGGACTTAGTCCAAAGATCGTCGGTTGTCGACTCTTTGCTAATCGAGCCATATGCCACCCACCGCCCTCAAAACTATACCCATTACCTGGCCGTTCGCGGTCTGGGGGCTTGACATGGTTGGACCCCTTAAAGGGGGAACCCACAAGCAAAGGTACCTATTGGTCATGGTGTACAAGTTCACTAAATGGATAGAGGCCAAACCAGTCAAAACGGCAGAGTCCGGACCAGTGATAGACTTTATATCCGGGGTAGTACACCGTTATGGTGTCCCCCACAACATCATCACCGATAATGGCACGAATTTCACGGCCGATGAGGTTAAGTCATGGTGCAAAAACATGGGCATTAAGCTCGACTACGCTTCAGTCTATCATCCTCAAACCAACGGTCAAGTGGAACGAGCAAATGGTCTAATAATGAGCGGCATTAAACCCAAACTAGTGCGGTCACTTACTAAATCGACACGCCTTTGGGTAGAGGAGCTCGACTCCATGCTCACGGGGGCTGCGGACAACGCCCAACCGTACTACCGGATTCACACCATTTTTATGGTATCTGGCGCAGAGGCAGATTCGCCTGCGACATTATTCATGACTCACCTCGAGTGCGCATGTACGAAGAAAGAGAGGCCGAGCTGGATCGGCAGGACAGCTTGGACGATTGGAGGAAAACGCGACGCCGCCAAGGCTCGTTCGCATTCTATCGATGTGAGCTCGAAGATATCAAAGCAGAGAAGTACGGGCCAAGACTTACAACATTGGCGAACTAGTTCTACGCCTGCCGGACAAGAAAAAGGACAAGCTCAAGCCCAAATGGGAGGGCCCCTTCATTATCGATCAAGTCCTGACCGGCGGAGCTTACCGTCTATGAAATGCGTCGGACAACCGACTCGAGCTGAACCCATGGAACGCAGCCCGCCTCCGAAGATTCTATGCCTAGCACCGGACTAAGGGTTCGTCCCCTTCCCCCGTTCAAATTTTTACACTTCAACTGTCTTTTGTTTCTCTTTCTTCTCTCTTAACCCTTTTACTAAAAAGCCCTTAAGGGCCTACGTGCGCATTGTTCGCATACACTTGATGTGCCATCCGCACTCATTATACCTGGGGGCTTCTTTTCCAGAAGCTCAATTATAAGGGCTTCATGCCCAGCACATGTGTCAAGCTTCCACATGTACCTTTTACTCACCATTATATGCATCGATATGACTTAAGTTTTGGCCAAGCTGGGTTGCTTGGCTCCTGTGCTTACCCCTACGTTCCCGATTGTTCGGCTAGGAGGTAAAGGGAGCACCTCTGCGATTGTTACCGCCGTGTCAGCCGGATGTGTACCTCAGACTGGGTGAAGCCAAAAGCTAGCGTTCTTAAGGGAATATTCAGTCGGTGACTTAAAAGATGATTTTTTACCTACTTATTTATCTGCCCCCAGATGTTTTTCTGCATTTTTCGTGGTCGGACATGCACTTTAGGGCATGCCTCCGAGAAAGGAACCCATAACGAAACTATTCTCCTGGAAGATGTTTCTTACTAACCATGTAATATAACATAACTAGTTGGGCACTTGTCGATAAAGCACTAAATGACCCCTTTGGTCTCCATGCATACCCGGTTGTTTCTTAACCAAGAAGGTATTCGGACACACTCCGGACTCTAGGGTCGAGGTTGAAGCAAAAGGGTCAGCAAAGACAAGCGATCTACAATCCGGCTAGAAGGCATTTCACATGTCATTTTAAAATACATTGTCAAATCTCTTGTTGTATTCTTCCTCAATCCCGTCTAACAGGCTGTCTAATTTACTGAGTCCGTTGGGAAAATTTAGCGGCCAACTCTACTTGGCCATATACTAAACTCACAGGATCTCCTTCCCATCGGGCCCCACAGTCCGACCTCGGCCATGTGGTTGGGATCCGCCTTCTTGTAACGCGTCTTCACCATGGCCCAAGCCTCCACGGCACCTTGGCGGCAGGCGAAATCTTCCACAAGCAAGCGCCGCACTCACTCAAGCTTCTCCATAAGATCCACAAGGCCCTCGGGTAGGGAGAGGGCTGGCCATAAAGCTCAGACGGCGCCGCTTATTGCTGCCGAACTCGTTCGAGCAGCAACTGCAACTACTGAAGTTGATCACCCGTTAATATGGGCATCTCCTCCGCAGGGCGACCTGTGAGTATACCTACAAGACATATTATGTCAATTTACTTCCTCGCCGAACTCTTCTTTTCAAAGGAGTCCGCTCAAGCACTTACTATAGATGCCACGACGAAGCCGCTGATTCTCCTTAAGGGAGCCGGACAGCCGGGCCCGAGCGCCTTTCAGCTCTTCTCCGAGCTTGGCGTTGGCATCCTGGAGCTTGTTCCTCTCTTGCTGCACTCTATTCAGCACCCTCTCGCCGGCCTTCAACTAGCGCAGTAATTCTTGCTTGTCCGGATCTTGTCCGGTGGCACCTGCAATGTCATTATTAGACTTGCGCGCACGCCGCACAGCGCTTATATTTATCAATAAAAATGTGTTACCGGGAGGGGTCTGCGTTTCCTCTCGTGGCAGCGAAGTCTTGACCTCAAGTTGGGTCTTGCACTCTTGCAGCTCCTGAGACAGCTGGGTATTCTTCTTGGTAAGATCCTGCGTTTCAAATGATCCTTAAATCAGTTAACATAAGTACTTTAAGTCTCGGGGGCTAATGGCATATATAACTATTAAATTCTCTTACCCGTATGTCTTTCACATATTGCTCCGTGGATCTGGTAAAACCATCTTGAGCAGCACGGAGGTGCGCGTCCCCCGCGTTAAAGGCATGCAACGCCTCAGGGGAGAAGCACGCGTCACGAAATACTGTCCGTCGGCGCCTATGGTTCATGGCGCTCTCCACCTCCTTGGTGGCGGACAGTCTGTCGGTATCCTCCGTCGGAGGAGTGTCCGGCTCGCGCCTTGCGCTCGCCTCGCCCTCCTGGCCAGGTGCTGGAGCCTGGCTGGTAAAGGTTGGGTTGGTAACCTCCACGCCCGCAGTCCGGTGGGCGCTCTTTCTCCTACAAAGATTATGAGCACTCAAACGCTTCCTAGGAACGTTGCTCCGAATATTTAACTGCGAGCTATACCTTTGCGGTGACGCTTCAGTCCGCGCCGCGCTCCTCTTCCGCCTGTTGGTCCGGACTGGCCTTTGTTGGTCAGCCGCCACGGGCTCGGCTTCCCGCCCTGGAGGCGCTTCCTGCAAAACACCATCGTATGCGAAGGTCAGATATGAGCAAGGAAGAAACAATGGTGTCGGGGCTTCGGTCACAATCACCTGGGAAGCCGGATATAATCCGCGGTAGTCAGCCGTTATGGCGACTAAAGCATTATCCATGCTGAGCTGGTGGAACACCCCGTCAATTAGCTCCACCTTTATGTCCGGATCCTCTTCGGAGGCCGGATCCCGGGATCTCTCCGGATCCTCGGGTTGCGGGGCTGGACTTATCATGTCCTCCACAGTCCGGCGCAGTTCCTGCGCCGAAGACACAATATGAGAAGCTTAAACTTCGAAAGCACGGGTCGGACCCTTAAAGTGTTCGCTTACCCAACGCCGAGGGTTATTCATGGAGAACCCGTTCAACGGGTTCGTCTGGAGAAAGTCCTCCTTCTCCCCCTTGTATAGGCCGGACAGGATCGTCACCAGATCCTCGGCCGAATCCGGTCCTTTACGGCCATGGCGGGTGGCGTCGTCTTCCCCGTTGAAATCCCACATGGGGTGGCCCCTGTATTGCAGTGGCTGCACCCCCCGCGTAATGCATGTTGCCATGACTCCAATCATGGTCAACCCGGAGTGGGCCAATAATCTTATTCGCCCATCGATAATGGGCGCTCTTGTCTTCCTCCGGTTAGGGGGCTCATGGGCGCCGGCTAAGCGTTTCTTCAAGGGAGCGATCTGCTGAACTCCGGAGGCCGACCGAACAGGTCGGCAGCGGAGCGTCCTCTATGTAAACCATTCGAAGGCCGGTCTTGGATGCCTTCTTAGGGGTTCCGGATGGATATCCGGTCCCGGCAATGCGCCATATTTCGGCGCCGCCCACTTGATATATGGACCCCTTGTGAGAGCGGGGTACGAGGCAAAACAACCTCTTCCACAGTGCAAAATGGGGCTCGATGCCCCGAAATAGCTTGCAAAGAGCTACATAGCCCGCGATATGCAGGATGGAGGCGGGCGTAAGGTGATGGAGCTGGAGTCCGTAGAACTCCAGGAGCCCGCGGAGGAACGGATGTATAGGAAATCCGAGCCCCCTTATCAAATAGGGGACGAAGCATACCCGATCCCCTTTGTTGGGACTTGGGGTAGCCTCCGCCTGCTTCCCACCTTGGTAGGTGGCCAGCCTGGCTCGAACCGGAACCATGAAGGCCGGAGGGAGATATCCCCCCGCTTGGAGCTTCACCAGCTCATTGTGCGGAACAAAGCACCTCCTCCAATCTCCTGGCAGAGGGCTGGGAGTGCGAGAAGAGGAGCCGCGTCGACGGTCCATGATGGAATGGATTCTTGGTCAGAAGCACTCCGATGAGTGTTCGCGGAGGGAGGGTGGTGTGATTTGGATCTGGATTCTTGCCTCTCTTATAGGCAGATTATTTGCACAGTTAGGGGGTAAAACATAAAAGATACCCTAGCTTTTCGCATTCATGCGACGCGTGGAAGAAGGCCATTATTGGGCGTGGGAGCCAAGAAGCGCAACATTGATGAGGTAGCGGACCTTTGTTCGCGGTACATGGAACTTAAAGGAGAACCCGCCTTGCAACGCCGAAGACTACATCTGTATTTGGACTAATCGTCATTGAAGCCTAGTTCGGGGCTACTAAGGAGTCTGGACTAGGGGTGTCGAGCAACTGGACTATCATCATCCGCCGGACTCCAAGACTACGAAGATACAAGATTGAAGACTCGTCCCGTGTTCGGATGGGACTTTCCTTGGCGTGGAAGGCAAGCAGCAATACGGATATGTAGATCTCCTACCATTGTAATCGACTCGTGTAACCCTAGCCCTCTCCGGTGTCTATATAAACCGGAGGGCTTTAGTCCGTAGGACATAACCTCCATTACAACAATCATACCATAGGCTAGCTTCTAGGGTTTAGCCTCCTTGATCTCGTGGTAGATCCACTCTTGTAATACACATCATCAATATTAATCAAGCAGGACGTAGGGTTTTACCTCCATCAAGAGGGCCCGAACCTGGGTAAAACATCGTGTCCCTTGTCTCCTGTTACCATCCGCCTAGACGCACAATTCGGGACCCCCTACCCGAGATCCGCCGGTTTTGACACCGACAACCACCTTTAAAGGTGTAATCCCAGGTGTAGAGGCTTGTTGCACGGGCTCAATCACACTGGAAGTGGTCTTCGAATCTCCGAACAACTTTCGAAGCGAGGAGTTAATCTTCGACATCGTCCCCTTTCGCAGTGGCCATCACGCACTGCTCGGACGAACCGCATTTGCCAGATTCAATGCGGTACCGCATTATGCATACCTCAAACTCAAAATGCCAGGACCACGCGGGGTTATAATAGTTAATGGAAACACAGAGCGCTCGCTCCGCACGGAGGAGCACACTGCGGCCCTCGCAGCAGAAGCACAAAGCAACGTTATTAGGCAAACCGCCAATTCGGTGAAAAAGACCCCGGACACCTTCAAGCAAGTCCGGAGTACCCCGCAGGAGGATCGCCATGCATGTTTTGAGCTCGCCTAGCAATTCAGCCTCCGCCCTAGTCCCAGTCAAGCGGCGAAATTTGCGCCGCGCGTACATAACTACGCACTCAAGATAGCATGGGCATAGGCGGAGGCACCGCTACGGCACGTCCCACAATGCGGCTCAACCGTCCCAGGGGCCGTATACCTTCATCATTTTCTCTCTTTCAGGACCTTACTCTCTGGAAGCCCTTTCCGGCAGTCTAATTGTTGGACCCATCGCGGCAAGGAAATACCAAGGAAGCAAGATGCTCTGACGTACAAGGGAATCCCCATGTGGTCTCTGATAACGATCGATATACCTGCTTTACATACCCATACGCAGCTTGCCCTTGGATAGGACATGTCAAATAGTCCTATTGTTTGCTTATTGCACTACTTGTATCAGTACGCTTTGACGTATTATTTAATAACAATGCATAGCGTTAGCCTATTATTGCATTCCCCTTCTTCTTCTTCTTTTTCTCCTTGTCTGCTTCTTTACGACAAATTGCACCCATACATTACGAGTGCGACCGGGCGCCGAGGCTTCAAAGATACCCCATAACACGGCGTGAGAAGTCCGAACACTTTCGACAGTGCGGCACCCCGAACTTATAGCATTATATGCATCAGCTCCGAATCATGTCTTCGGTCAATAGTTGGGTTTGCCCGGCTCCCATGTTTTGGTACCTTACGTTCCACAATATTGGCTAAGTTAGCACTGGGAGAACTACTTCGATTGTGTCCCGGTTCTTCCGGACGAGCACCTCAGTAGAGAAAGCCGAAAACTGACTGTCATGATGAGGCGAGAGCTGGTCGCTGTTCGAGAGGTCTCAAGTCCTTAAAGACTTTTTCCGCTTCGGGAAAGGAGTCGGCCTTGATCGACTTAGGCATATATAGTGCCCCAAATTCGGCCTTCCGAATACTAGGGGCTTAGCCAAAATTTAAAATTGTAGACTTCTATGGCTAAGTGAGAGTGATAAAGCTTTATAGTCCGATTGCCTGGTTCGTTGTGCTGAACACCTCCTTTGAAGGACCCAAAATTGGGATAAAGAGTGCTCAGGTTTATCCCGAACACCTCAATACTAGTTACATGGGGGCAGAAGCCGACGACTGGCCAACTCTCAGATTTCATAAACGGCCGCACAGAAGGTAATATTTTAAATTAACAAGCGTTGCATAACGCAAATGAACTCGTTTCATATTACAGGATCACATGAGTACATTCATTCAAATATTACATCCTTAGCACATTCCTCCGCCACAAGGCGAGCACCCTTCAGGACACTGTCATAATACTTTTCGGGGTGGCGATGCTCCTTGCCCTCCGGTGGCCCCTCCTTCACCAGCTTTTCGGCGTCCAGATCGCCCAGTGCACCTTCGCCTGGGCAAAAGCCCTGCGCGCACCCTCGATGCAGATGGACCGCTTTATGACTTCAAACCGTGGGCAGGCATTCACAAGCCGCCTCACCGGACAAGATAGCTACGAGCGAGGCTCGCCGAGCCACATCCGGACTATAAGACCCTTCATGGCCTGTTTGGTCGCCTTGTGAAGCTCGACCAGTTGCTTTATTTGGTCGCTCAAGGGCACTGGGTGTTCGGTCCCATTATACTGAGACTAGAACAACTTCTCCATCGAGCTCCCTCCTTGGCCGGTAGAACTCCATGACATCCGACACCCGAGGGTAGATCTGCGAATGCTCTGGAGAGCTCGAACTCGGAGGTAAGTAAAAAGAAAGTTTCCTTCACATGCTTGCTTTGCATAAGGAATTCCTTACCGCCGCTATCTTCTTAACGCTTCAATTTCCTGGAGGGCCTTTTGGGCTTCAGCCTTGGCATGTTATGCGCTTTGAGGGCCTTCCATGGCTTCGGACCCTTGCGTCTTAGAGTCAAGCTCAAGGACTCGTGTTTCTTGGCGAGAGCACGGAGCTCTTGCTGCACCTCGCCTACTCGGGCCTCTTGCTTCTCTCGCTCGTCGCTCCTTGGCGCTTTGTCTTGACCTCGGATAGCGCCTTCTGAGGCCGCCAATTCGGTCATGGCCCCTAGCAAAATTCATGACGATCCTATTATTCCAAAACCACATTTTTCTTTATCAATATTCAGACGGGGTGTCACTTACCTTTGTTCTCTTCGAGTTGCCTCTTGGTAAGGTCGAGATCTTCCTTGGACCGCTCAAGGTCCCGCTTTAATCTTGGCACCTTCGTGAATCTAGCGGCGCACCAAAGCGATGGCACCGCTTATTCACATAGACACATTCTGATTAGACTCCTGCGATTATTATTTGATCCTCTATTCGGCCTTTCTTCGCGAACGCCAAACAGAGCATCAGGGGCTAATGTCTATGCTGTAACATTTTCTTACAATTTGATTACTTACCTCAAAGCCGGTTAAGAGGCTGGCACAGGCTTCAGTCAGTCTGCTCTTAGCGGACTGAACCTTCTCGACTACCGCACTCATAATAGTGCGGTGCTCTTTGTCAATGGAAGCGCCGCGAAGCACTTCCAGCAAGTTGCCCGATGCCTCTGGATGGACAGAGGCCATCGGCACAGATGGCTTGCCCCCCTTAGTGAGGGGTTGCCTGACAGAATCCGGAACCACTGGAGGTTCCGGCGCCGTATTCGGCTTGGGGCTAGACTTGTTGCCCCCGACGTTGGGGCCCAGGGGAGTCTTTCCCCTCGTACGCCCAGCACCTGGAATGTCCCCTTGGGGCGCCTCCGAAACCGTCTCCCCTTGGTTCTGTTCCCTTTGAGACAACACCTCGGCGTCGTCCGTAGGGCGGGGGGAGGAGGAGGTCGGGAGGGAATCATTGTTCATATCTGACGGGCCCAAAGAATCATCCTATGAAGACACGTCGATATGGGCTCGGGATGGACTGCATAATCATGTGTGGCGTGATAAGAAACAGTACAATAAGACATACAAAGAATTATTATGGTATCCGGATACTCACGCCTTCGCCAGGGTCTTGTCCCTGGGTAACCACTCCTCGTCGCTGAAAGCGGCCATCGTGGAGCAGTCCGGGAGGAGGGTCCTTCCCTTCTTGGACCCTTCGGCCTCCCCTGATGGGGCGACCTTCCTTTTCCTGTCCCCCTCCCCCCAGCTGGGGGGAGAACTTTCCTCTTCTTCCTCCTCATTTTCGTGGGACGAGTGCGCCTCGGTGTTTTCAGACGATGAGTCCGATATAACCTTGCAGCGGAGACCCTTCCTGGTCCCCGTGGCCTTCTTCTCCGACACCTCATAAGGTGCCGAAACCAGCATCTCCGTTAGGAGTGCATCTGCTGGATCTTCGGGCAGGGGAGCCGGACAATCGATCTGCTCCGCTGTCGCCACCCAATCCTGTTAAATGGCGTGGAGGCTTAGATCCCGCGCGTGGTTATGCTAAGGAAAAGAACATCTTATGAGATATAAAAGATTTACCGGATTGGCAGGGCGCTTTGCGCTGAGTCCGCGGTCCTCGGTAAGGGGAGGAGGTACCTCGGCGCCCTAGAACAGCACCTTCTAGACGTCCTTGTGCATCGTGTCGCAGCGTCTGGTGCTCGGCTGGGTCGAACTCCCACAGATTGAATGCCCGTCTTTGACACGGGAGGATCCGGCGGAAGAGCATGACTTGGACCACGTTGACGAGCTTGATTTTCTTGCTCATCATGTTTTTGACGCATGTCTGGAGTTCGGTCAGCTCTACCGAGGAACCCCAGGATAGGCCCTTCTCTTTCCAAGGAGGTGAGCCACATGTGGATTCCAGATCGAAATTCGGGGGCCGCCACCCAGTTGGTGTCACGCGGCTCGGTGATATAGAACCACCCCGATTGCCACCCCTTTACGGTCTCCACATAGGAGCCTTCTAGCGAGTGACGTCGGGCATCTTGCCCACCATGGCGCCTCCGCACTCCGCTGGCGGCGACCACCACCTTCGGTTTAACGTTGAAGGTCTTGACCCACAGGCGAAGTGGGGCTTGATGCGAAGGAAGGCCTCGCACCTGACGATAAGCGCGAGATGTATTGGGGGCGGATCGTGAAAGTCCAGCCCATAGTAGAACATGAGCCAGCGGACAAACAGTGGAGAAATACCAGTCGCGATGAAGTAGGTAAGAAATACCACCCTCTCATGGGGTTACGGGTAAGGACGATCTGCCCGCCAGATCCGGCAGCCGGCGCGATATCCATGACCAGGTATCCGGCTCCCCTTAGCTTTGTGATGTCCTCCTCCGTAATGGAGAGACCATCCTGCCTCCGCTCCGGACATGCTTGGAGTGGTTTGAGCAGAAAAGCGATCTTGGGTCTTTGGAGCTCGAGTGCACAAGAATGGATGAGCAAGGAGGAAGAAGGCGTGGGTGAAAAAGATGAATCCTTGTCCCTTTATAAGGCGGAAGAAACTATCGCCTCCCCACCTACAGTAAACTTCGCTTATTCCCCAAGCGCTATAATTGATGGCGCTTGGGTTACCCACACCGTATTGATGAGAATCCCGTGATAAGGGACATGATCTCTGCCGACAAGGCGTGCCAAGAAAACCGCCTGCAATATGTGCGGTGGCTGGTTGTGAAAAGCAGTTCGAATAATGGCCGGGCCGTGGTGTGATGTCATCTTTGCGAGAATGTGTCGTGATTAGATTTGTGGAAATATTATCTCTCTACGGTGGTATGTGGAATTTGTTTTGCGAGCGGACACTATCATTGTGTTGGAATCTTCTATGGAGTATTCGGAGGAGGAACCCGCCTTGCAATGCGAAGACAATCATGCGCCGGACTCATCGTCACTAAAGCACAGTTCAGGGCTCTTGAGGTAGTCTGGATTAGGGGTCCTCGGACAGCCGGACTATATACTTTAGCGGACTGTTGGACTATGAAGATACAAGATTGAAGACTTCGTCCCGTGTCCGGATGGGACTCTCCTTGTCGTGGAAGGCAAGCTTGGCAATCTGGATATGTAAATCTCCTCCCTTGTAACCGACTACTGTGTAACCCTAGCCTCCTCCGGTGCCTATATAAACCGGAGGGTTTAGTCCGTGGGACAACAACAATCATACCATAGGCTAGCTTCTAGGGTTTAGCCTCAGCGATCTCGTGGTAGATCAACTCTTGTAATACTCATATCATCAAGATCAATCAAGCGAGAAGTAGGGTACTACCTCCATCGAGAGGGCCGAACTTGGGTAAACATCGTGTCCCCGCCTCCTGTTACCATCTGCCTTAGGCCTGCAGTTCGGGGACCCCTACCGAGATCCTTGGTTTTGACACCGACAACGGCCTAGGCCTTCACCACGCCAAGACCATCACCACGCCTCTCCCACCACCACGGCCAAGACCCTCACCACGGCCTAGGCCTTCACCACGACAAGACCATCACCACGGCCAAGACCATCCCCACGGCCTAGGCCATCACCACGGCCTCTACCACCACCACAGCCAAGACCATCACCACGGCCTCTTCTAAGACCTAGTTGACTCCCTCTTTGTTGCCTAGTTCCTCGTTGGCTTGTTTAACTTGGTTGGCTACTCCTTGGTTGACTTGGTTGGCTATCATTTGCTTGGCTTGTGCTTGCATCATTTTTCTTTGATATTTTTCTTGGTTTGGGACAAGTTCTTGTGTTGTGTCCCCGATGACTGCAGTCCCCACAACGGGATTGCTCACGAGGCTCTTGGAATTGGCCGGTGCCGTATTCTCCACTGCCACCACGGCCCCATCTGTCCATGTCACCTCTAAGACGCTTTGTCTTACGTCTTCCCCGTCTAACGACCTTCAATTCCGGGTCCGGCCATAGTTGAACTCCATGATACTCCGACCATTGTGATTGGTCCAAGTATGGCTGAAACCGGGGAGCCCATGTATTCTTTACCGTCATGATTGAGAACTCGGACTCCCTCGCGGTAAGAGGGTGATTGACGTCCACATTCCTAACACGGGATGCGTTTAATAAGTGCGAGCATGGGAGATGAAGCAACGATGGCCTCATGCAGCTGCAATCACACCGTGTTAGGGAGACCTTGAAAGCGTGGCCTCCGTGTTGGTGGCCATCGTTTGTGGTTCCTCCAGGCTCTTTCACCTCATACTTCCACTCGTTATCGTCATATAGTACAGCTTCTTGGGAGTCTGCTTTTCGTGATTGAAAGTCCAACCATTCTTCAACCTTTGGTGGGAAATAGTACTTGTGCTATCCTTGTTCTCACCAAACAACTCGCTTATCCGTCTCCATTGAGTACTTTAAAAGTATCCATTCATCTTGTCAAATGTGTATTGAACTATTGCCGTCACGGGTAATGCGACACCCTTGAGCACCTTATTGAAGCATTACGCCATATTGCTCGTCATTTGACCGTACCTCCGGCCATCTTCATCGAAAAGCACGTGCCCACATATTCCTTTCGACAATGTTCCTATTGAAAAATTCAAGACCACCGGGTCAAGTTTCTTGTGTCGAGCAATGCATTGAACAATGTGGCAAACCGCTTGTTGGTGAAAGCGAGACAACAATCTTGAAGATCATCGCCAACTCCTTGATACCACATGCCCTAAAAAGTTTGCACAAAGTGCCTCATGCACCATAGATGGTGCAACTTTGTATGTCCAGGAATGTCAACCACCACGCGTTTAGAATTCTGGATGGCGATCCGATATGACACAAATTTCCTTTCATCTGGTAATACCCTTGTTCTCAATTGGCGCAAGAACCACTCCCGATTATCATTGTTCTCCACCTCAACCAAAGCGAAAGCCAAAGGCAACACCGGTTATTGGCATCACTTGCTATTGCAACCAATAAAATGCCCTTGTATTGTCCGATCAAGAACGTGCCATCAATGGCGATGGCGGGCCGACAATGCTCAAAAGCCCTCACGCATTGCTCAAAGGCCCAAAATGCGGCCAAATACTCGGACGGTCCTCCGTTATGAATCAATGTTTGGTGCCCATGAGGCTCAACCACGTGAACCATGCCTGGGTTTGTGGCGGCCATAGCTAACAATAACCTAGGGAGTCGGTTGTATGCTTCCTCCCAATTGCCATACAACATCTTGAATGCGGCTTGCTTCGCCTTCCATGCCTTGCCGTACTTCACCTTGTAATGAAAGATGGCTTTCACAAGGTCAATGACACTCTTGATGCTCATTATTGGAAGTGTGGATATTTGGTTGGATAACACAGTAAGCAATGAACTTCGGACGTGAGTTATGCGTGTTGTTGGTACACAAGCTTGTCATTCGCATTCTTGTGTCGGCACATGTGAGTTGGTAGATAACTCACTATGTGCCAAGTGGGACCTCCTTTCCATGGCCTCGCACGCACAATCCATGGACATCTTGGCACTTCACATTTGACGCGTGTAGCATACATTGGCGTCCGAGTTGGCCACTTTATGTGAGACGATAATGTGTAACCGAGAGCTGTGCACTATGGGTTGCGACAGAGCGAGACGTAATCGCTGGGATACGCAGGCCACTCGGATCGGCAGCGGCGGTGGCCACCGGGGGCCGGCGAGGAAATGCGAGCCTGGCGATGTCAATGGTCACCAGGGACTGAGGAGCGGTCGGCAGCTGGGACAGGCGCAGGCTCTGCCGCCCGGCCAGGCAGCCTCACTGGGCGCCCCACGACACGCGCGGCATCGCCAGCGGCTCCGGCAGCCTGGTCGGTGATGCACCAGGTAAACTAGTGGCAGCAGAGAAGGTGGAGGCGTAGCACCGCGGCCGCTGCCAGCGGTACGTGTGGTCAGAGTCGTGAGCAAGGCTAGGATAGAAGAAGCCCGGTTATAGGAGATGATGAACTCACCACGGCAGGGTAGTATGGCGGCCTTTGCAACCATACTATTGTGTATCTAACAAGAAGTATTCAGCGCCTTTTTGGACCACTAGATTTTTGTCGGCAGAGTATTTCAAGAAAGTGATGGAAGAGACGGACGCAGACCACTCAATTTGAGTTCTCTTCTTAGTCCCCTTACCAGAGCCCTCCTATTTAAAACAACATTATTTAGACTACAAGATTTTTACAACAAAGTTAAATGGCAAGATTTGATCTTTGCATTAAATCATCGGCACATAAAATATTTGCATATAACCCATCAATATTTCCCAAAGTCTCCGCATCACAAATCTACAAATTTAAGGTGCACCGCTCTTGCCACAGGTGACTTAAGACGTTGCAATATCTATAAGCTTTTTGGATCTAAGTTAGATATTTCTCCCCTACTGTCGGACATGAGTATGCGAATTGTTTTCGGTTCATGATTTAGTTTCGATGACTTTCGCGATTGATTCTTGCACAGGACTATGTTACATGTAAATTCTCTGGGCATCGCACTTAATTGTCACATCGATTACGATCATCGAGTTCATTTCTTGCAGTATAGGAATCATTGAATGTTGACAAGTCAATGTCCGTATGCCCGAATTGGCGACAAATCTGTATTCCACTATGCCAACTCAAACTATAAGAAGATGTGATGCAGTCCAATATTCTGCCGAATTGCTAATCAGTATCAAAGTACTGCCACGTAAGGATGCATGGCCATTGCATCAGTTCATCAACGTATTCACCTTCCCACAAATCCTAAGAAAGTCAAGCACTCATTCAAAGATCATCCAAAGTATCTTTTCATCCAAGCCATCGCCCACAAAGCGAGAATCTCGACTAAATCGAACACCAGCCGACTCGATGCCGACAACGACCGAAGAATCGCTCGACCCCAGACGTCCCAGACACTCCGTGACCGCTCACAACAGATCTTACCATCAAATCCAGACGCGCACGAAGCCAGCAAGCAGCACGCTCAGCCCAACAAGCAACACCAAAGAATCCGTCAGGTCGATCACAATCGTATCCCACAATCCGCATCGCTTAAACCTCCAAAGAATTTCGACAACAATCCCAAATGACGACCGCAGAATAATTGAATGCCCGTCTTTGACACGGGAGGATCCGGCGGAAGAGCATGACTTGGACCACGTTGACGAGCTTGATTTTCTTGCTCATCATGTTTTTGACGCATGTCTGGAGTTCGGTCAGCTCTACCGAGGAACCCCAGGATAGGCCCTTCTCTTTCCAAGGAGGTGAGCCACATGTGGATTCCAGATCGAAATTCGGGGGCCGCCACCCAGTTGGTGTCACGCGGCTCGGTGATATAGAACCACCCCGATTGCCACCCCTTTACGGTCTCCACATAGGAGCCTTCTAGCCAGGTGACGTCGGGCATCTTGCCCACCATGGCGCCTCCGCACTCCGCTTGCTGGCCGACCACCACCTTCGGTTTAACGTTGAAGGTCTTCAGCCACAGGCCGAAGTGGGGCTTGATGCAGAGGAAGGCCTCGCACACGACGATAAGCGCCGAGATGTATTGGGGGCGGATCGTGAAAGTCCAGCCCATAGTAGAACATGAGCCAGCGGACAAACAGTGGAGAAATACCGGTCCGCGATGAAGTAGGTAAGAAATACCACCCTCTCATGGGGTTACGGGTAGGGACGATCTGCCAAGATCGGCAGCCGGCGCGATATCCGCGCCGGTATCCGGCTCCCCTTAGCTTTGTGATGTCCTCCTCCGTAATGGAGGAGACCATCCCTGCCTCCGCTCGGACATGCTTGGAGTGGTTTGAGCAGAAAACGCGATCTTGGGTCTGGAGCTCGAGTGCACAAGAATGGATGAGCAAGAAGGAAGAAGGCGTGGGTGAAAAAGATGAATCCTTGTCCCTTTATAAGGGCGGAAGAAACTATGCGCCTCCCCACCTACCTGGTAAACTCGCTTATTCCCCAAGCGCTATAATTGATGGCGCTTGGGTTACCCACACCCGTATTGATGAGAATCCCGTGATAAGGGGACATGATCTCTGCTTCGACAAGACGTGCCAAGAAAACCGCCTCGCAATATGTGCAGTGGCTGGTTGTGAAAAACGGTTCGAATAATGACCGGGCCGTGGTGTGATGTCATGCTGCAGAATGTGTCAGCAGATTAGATTTGTGGAAATATTATTCTCTCTACGGTGGTATGTGGAATTTGTTTTGCAGAGCCGGACACTATCATTGTGTTCGGAATCTTCTATGGAGTATTCGGAGGAGGAACCCGCCTTGCAATGCCGAAGACAATCTGTGCGCCGGACTCATCGTCACTAAAGCCTGGTTCAGGGGCTACTGAGGTAGTCCTGGATTAGGGGGTCCTCGGACAGCCGGACTATATACTTTAGCCGGACTGTTGGACTATGAAGATACAAGATTGAAGACTTCGTCCCGTGTCCGGATGGGACTCTCCTTGTCGTGGAAGGCAAGCTTGGCAATACGGATATGTAAATCTCCTCCCTTGTAACCGACTCTGTGTAACCCTAGCCTCCTCCGGTGCCTATATAAACCGGAGGGTTTAGTCCGTAGGACAACAACAATCATACCATAGGCTAGCTTCTAGGGTTTAGCCTCAACGATCTCGTGGTAGATCAACTCTTGTAATACTCATATCATCAAGATCAATCAAGCAGGAAGTAGGGTACTACCTCCATCGAGAGGGCCCGAACTTGGGTAAACATCGTGTCCCCTGCCTCCTGTTACCATCTGCCTTAGACGCACAGTTCGGGACCCCCTACCCGAGATCCACTGGTTTTGACACCGACAACGGCCTAGGCCTTCACCACGGCCAAGACCATCACCACGGCCTCTCCCACCACCACGGCCAAGACCCTCACCACGGCCTAGGCCTTCACCACGGACAAGACCATCACCACGGCCAAGACCATCCCCACGGCCTAGGCCATCACCACGGCCTCTACCACCACCACAGCCAAGACCATCACCACGGCCTCTTCTAAGACCTAGTTGACTCCCTCTTTGTTGCCTAGTTCCTCGTTGGCTTGTTTAACTTGGTTGGCTACTCCTTGGTTGACTTGGTTGGCTATCATTTGCTTGGCTTGTGCTTGCATCATTTTTCTTTGATATTTTTCTTGGTTTGGGACAAGTTCTTGTGTTGTGTCCCCGATGACTGCAGTCCCCACAACGGGATTGCTCACGAGGCTCTTGGAATTGGCCGGTGTCGTATTCTCCACCGCCACCACGGCCCCATCTGTCCATGTCACCTCTAAGACGCTTTGTCTTACGTCTTCCCCGTCTAACGACCTTCAATTCCGGGTCCGGCCATAGTTGAACTCCATGATACTCCGGCCATTGTGATTGGTCCAAGTATGGCTGAAACCGGGGAGCCCATGTATTCTTTACCGTCATGATTGAGAACTCGGACTCCCTCGCGGTAAGAGGGTGATTGACGTCCACATTCCTAACACGGGATGCGTTTAATAAGTGCGAGCATGGGAGATGAAGCAACGATGGCCTCATGCAGCTGCAATCACACCGTGTTAGGGAGACCTTGAAAGCGTGGCCTCCGTGTTGGTGGCCATCGTTTGTGGTTCCTCCAGGCTCTTTCACCTCATACTTCCACTCGTTATCGTCATATAGTACAGCTTCTTGGGAGTCTGCTTTTCGTGATTGAAAGTCCAACCATTCTTCAACCTTTGGTGGGAAATAGTACTTGTGCTATCCTTGTTCTCACCAGCAACCTGCTTATCCGTCTCCATTGAGTACTTTAAAAAGTATCCATTCATCTTGTCAAATGTGTATTGAACTATTGCCGTCACGGGTAATGCACGTACACCCTTGAGCACCTTATTGAAGCATTCTGCCATATTGCTCGTCATTTGACCGTACCTCCGGCCATCTTCATCGAAAGCACGTGCCCACATATTCCTTTCGACAATGTTCCTATTGAAAAATTCAAGACCACCGGGGTCAAGTTTCTTGTGTCTGAGCAATGCATTGAACAATGTGGCAAACCGCTTGTTGGTGAAAGCGAGACAACAATCTTGAAGATCATCGGCCAACTCCTTGATACCACATGCCCTAAAAAAGTTTGCACAAAAGTGCCTCATGCACCATAGATGGTGCAACTTTGTATGTCCGGGAATGTCAACCACCACCGCGTTTAGAATTCCTGGATGGCGATCCGATATGACACAAATTTCCCTTTCATCTGGTAATACCCTTGTTCTCAATTGACGCAAGAACCACTCCCAGTTATCATTGTTCTCCACCTCAACCAAAGCGAAAGCCAAAGGCAACACCCGGTTATTGGCATCACTTGCTATTGCAACCAATAAAATGCCCTTGTATTGTCCGATCAAGAACGTGCCATCAATGGCGATGACGGGCCGACAATGCTCAAAAGCCCTCACGCATTGCTCAAAGGCCCAAAATGCACGGCCAAATACTCGGACGGTCCTCCCGTTATGAATCAATGTTTGGTGCCCATGAGGCTCAACCACGTGAACCATGCACGGTTTGTGGCGGCCATAGCTAACAATAACCTAGGAGTCGGTTGTATGCTTCCTCCCAATTGCCATACAACATCTTGAATGCGGCTTGCTTCGCCTTCCATGCCTTGCCGTACTTCACCTTGTAATGAAAGATGGCTTTCACAAGGTCGATGACACTCTTGATGCTCATTATTGGAAGTGTGGATATTTGGTTGGATAACACAGTAAGCAATGAACTCGGACGTGAGTTGTCTGTGTTGTTGGTACACAAGCTTGTCATTCGCATTCTTGTGTCGGCACATGTGAGTTGGTAGATAACTCACTATGTGCCAAGTGGGACCTCCTTTCCATGGCCTCGCACGCACAATCCATGGACATCTTGGCACTTCACATTTGACCGTGTAACGCACATTGACGTCCGAGTTGGCCACTTTATGTGGACGATAATGTGTAACCGAGTAGTTGTCGAGCCACATCTTCAATTCCAAGAAGGATTCAAACTCACAACCAGGATATATCCCGTTCTTGCCGTCTTCCAACTCACGGTGAGAACTTGGCCTAGCTCCAAGAGATATGCATTTGCCACCATCCACAACGGTTCATCCGCGAGACTAAGATCATTGAACAATGGTTTCTTGTGATCCCGCCCGAATACCTTCTTGAATTCTTGGGCCTCCTTCGGCGTGAACCCCTCCTCATCAACTTCTTCATCGGGACCATCGTCATCCGAGTCCGATGCATATGCACGGGAAAAAGGGATGGATTGGTCCATTGTCTCTTGCACATGATATTGGTCGAGATCACCCACATTGTTGTCATGGAGATCAACTTCGTTGTCATCCTCCTCGTACTCATCATTCTCCTCTTCAAAAGCTTCATTTTGGTTGTTTGGAGTCGGGCTCAATGTTGGCCAATCTTGTTGCATGAAATGAGGTTCACTCATTTGATCTTGGTTAATGGGTGGGGGAGTGCTAGCAACCAACGGGGAGGGGTTCCGGTTCAAGTCCAAATTCAAAGTAGACTCAACCTTCTTGGAGGCAAATAACTCAAGAGCCTTGTCTAGAGATTCGGCAACCGTCTCCTTGTATGCAACCCAACGTTGCTCGGAGTTCACACGCATTCTTCCAACGGATGTGCATTCCAAAACCAACATTATGCCTTCCCTCGAACTCAACAACGTCACTTGGGTCCATCCAATTCAAATCCTTCCTCACTTGGTCCAAGAGCTCCGCATAGCTAGGACTACTCTCAAACACCATGTCAAGCTCATCCGGGTCCGGCTCAACATTGCCTTTCAAAAAGGCCTCTTTATCCACATGATGAACATAAACACATGTTCTCCCCATCCCTATAATAATCAAAAACACACATATATCAAGTAAGTACTTAACAAAAATATTTGCACAAAATACATATGCCATAACATATATATGAATTAATAACCATAACCCCCACATAACAATTACCACAACCCTAACCATAGCATAACCCTAACACCAACATCAAACACACATAACCCTAACCCTAGCATACTATGAAAGCCTAGCCATACCAAATTAGCAAAGAAACATAACATGATTCAACACAAATTTGCAAATACAAGCCAAAACTAGGGTTTCCCCAAAGTAGCAAGATTTGAGCAAATGTGACAATTCCTATGGATGAAAACGAGGGGATCGGAAGAGATTACCTTAAAGGAGGGGTTGGCTTCGAAATCCACGGTCAAATACTCCGGATTTGCAAGATTTGAGAAGGGGGGAGAGGGGAAGAGAGGAGGGGCGCAAGTCTAAGGGTTTGGGTGGGGTGGGGGTGTGTGGTGTGGGGGTGGGAGGGGAGAGAGGGTGGGGCCAGCCTAAGTGGAACACAGACTGTGCAGCGCCTAAGAGGCGGACGCTGCACATTACAAGTGTGGCGCCTAGGCCTTAGGCGCTGATCTTTGTCTATGAGGCCTAGAATGGACCAGGCTGCCTGTTGGCGGGAGGTCTGACGCCTAAGTCCGGCGCTGCATAGTAGTGTCTTGGCGCCTAGCTGTCGGCGCCACACTAAAGGGTCACCATTGTGAAAAAGTTTGAGAGCAGGTCGGTTTGTGATTTGATTTAGCCTTAGGTCAAATATGTAATTTCTGTCATATCCCGAGGCAATTGGGCGCCTAGCGATTTCATGACCAGGCGAGCCGGTCCACTCTGATGAATATTCGGCTGGACAGTGGGCTATCTTACAACACGCACCTGGCTCGGCGTAAAATGTACGTTGCAGCTTATGTTTTCTGTATTTTTCGTGGGGAAATACACTGCATACATAACAATTTGTGATATTTTCTTATCTATCACATTTTACTTACACCAAGCAGGCTACATAACAAATTCAAAGCCAACGCAAATCTTTTGCCTCCATCTAATAAAAAGGCGCCGCATAATACAAAATTGAGATCGATGCTGACAATTATAAAGTGACGATTATAACCATATAAATTAGCCTAGTAAACAAGTTTCCATACACCCTAGCAGAAACGTAGACAAGCCTGTAGTCCGCAGAAATGCCCGTTTCTTCTATCGAGGCTTCTATAGTTATGGCTTGCTTGTCCATGTTTCGACAGTTAGACCAGAGTATATCCTAAAACTGTTTGGTTATAACTAGAACATGTTAATTTGCTTCAACTGTTACACAAGAAGATTGGTCAGTTAGTTACTATTGTGATAGAGCAAGCAGAGAAAACATCTAGCCATGAATTGAATTAGCATACAGTGGCACAAGATGCAATTACTGGAACTGGGGTAATATCTCATAACTCATTAACCCATATATAACCACCAATCTGACTTTAAGTTCAAACCATTCGATCACAAAAAACACAGAAGTTATCACCAGCAGGCTCGAGTTGCACCGATTTTCAACTACCAAAGTAAACAAGGTCCAGCAATTGTGATGATATAAGTGCACCAAAGATTGCTAAGGATAAAGGCAGTGAACATTTCTTCTGCGTGATGCACTTGCCTCTACTTCTGGGGCTTCTTAAGCGCAGGTAGGCTAAGGAAGTGGCTGGGCATCTCCATGGGGCTGTTGGGCATGAAGGCCCGGAACTCCGCGAGCTTGTAACGAAGCTTGTGTTCCAGTCCCTGAATGTCGTTTAGGAGCTTCACCATATGGGCAGCATTCTTTTTCGTGGCAGGTAGGTACCAGACGTATTCGCGCCGTTTATTGCCAAGGAGGTTGCTGTCATTGAAGGCCTGGCGCTTGATAAGATCAGCATCATCGTCACCAGTTCCATCTCTGCGCTTCTTGAATTTGAAAAAAGTGTTTTCCTGAAAAAGAAATCTTAGAACTGAATGTATAACGAAGAATACTTATATATGTTCAAACATGCAACAGCAGGGACAGAGACACAAGGCCAAAACAACATGTCAGGCCAAACAGTAGGAATTTCTACATCTATGTATATGCTGAAACAAAATGAACAATGTAACACCTTGCAGCAAAGCACAATGACAAACAGCACGTGTCAGGCCAAAAGTAGGAGATTATGTGTGGATATCATGAGAAATAACACAACACAAATAACATAATGTATATTAACAGCACGCAGCAAAGCACAATGACAAAACAGCACGGGTCAGGCCAAAAGTAGGAAATTATGTATGTGTATATGAAAACAATCCAAAGAATATGTATGTGCTGAAACAACCAAAGAATATGTATGTGATGAAACAATCTGAATACATGGGAGTCAGAAGCTACTAAATTTATGTCATACTGCAAGTTCTTTTTACAGATCCTGCAGCACTCACTAAAACCAGCACCTGGAAATATAAACATGATGGGCGGAAAGAATTAAAATCTAAGCCATCGACAGGTGCTGGACCTATTTAATCCAAATAATCCTTACAAAAAAGGTTAATCCACAGAACACATTTTGGACAATCAGGTATCATCCTTTGGTCACTGTAAAAAGGCAAAGATTGTGATCTCAGGGACTGAAAGGGGAGGAGAAGCCATGGAACAACTAGCAGTTTGAAATCTCTCCCATAAATGAACAGCCACATCAAACAGTATGCAAAGCAAGCATGCCATACTGAAAAGAGAAAATGGAAACCAAGATGGGCTGCCTAAACAAGAACACACATGGCATAAACATGTCCTTAGCTGCACAGCAATGGAAATGAGAGCAGAGCAAAGGCAGGAAATGAAATGTGAATGAGCAAAGAAAATCAGAGCTTGCTGGGAATGTGGCAGCAATGACAAGCAGGCATGATAGAGAAAAGAATATAGTGGCAGAAAATAATGATAAAAAAACCTGCTTGCTGCAAGTACAACATAGCATGTTAAATTCAAGGGCTGGTGGAGTCAAACCGTTGCACTAGAGAAACACAAGGATGAAGCATGTTGTGCCATTTCAGTTTCATTAGTTTAACCAATTTATGAGTAAATGCAACACACATCTCCCTCTCCAAAATTAGTATCCCCATACTACTTTAATATCCACAAGTCCATGCAAGGTAAATTCAAACTTTCATATACATGCAGAGATCAGAGAACAAATCTCAATACAAGGAATGATGTTGGAGCAACATGCCAAAGTGCTATAAGTCCTGAAAGTTGCATATAAGATGCAGCATGTTCTGCTACAAGTCCTGACAATTGCATACACTAGAACTGATGCTGGTTCAATTCAACATGAAGAAATAATAAGTAACCAAAGAACTACAGATGCATGAGGATGATGAGTGCCAAATCTTTAGTAACAGTGAGAAACACACAAAGAGTGACAGTCCAGGACAGAGGAGAGCCATCTACATAGCAAGAAGCTTCTTCCTTTGTTTCATGGGTATGTGTTCAACCCATATTTGCTAGCCCTGAAATCTGTAGGGGAATTTACAAGTGCAGACTATAACAGGAAAGTCTCAAACTCAAATACATGCAGATCACATGGCACACACAAGGGCAAGCAGGCTAGTATAGCAATCAAAGGTGGGTCATATGATCTACTAGTAGCAATACAAACAACCAACCAACGAATTGGACAGAAAACGAGATCTAGTCACACTCACCACTGCAGGTGCATCCTTACGAACTGGTGCGAACTGGATCTGTACCTTCGCGTACGCCTTCACCGTGTCATCCTGGGTAAGAGTTCTCCTCCCCTGGAGAGGAGAGGAACACGGAGAGATCAGATCGAACGAAAATAAGGGGGGGAAACCAGAGTAAACGAGCGGGATTGGGGTGGAGACCTACCTGCACCGGGAGAGGGGCGGGGGCTCCAACTGCTAGTCGCCGGTGCCGCCTCTGCGCCATGTGGAGGGACGAACTTTGGATTTGACGGGGCTTCCGGCGGCGGCAGCGGGGGGCGGCGGCTCGCTAGGGCTGGCTTGCGCGGGGTGAAGGGTGGGGAGAACGGGGGCAGGGGTGGGGATTTTGTTGGTGGGCTGCTGCTTTAGGCTGAATATTCCTACACATTGAACGAAATAATACAAATTCAACATAGGATTTTTTTTTCATTTCAAAAAAAGAAACAACAGAGATATCAGCATTTAGACCAAAGTCAATTGTTCAGTACATCATTACTACGTCGGTCCAGATTTATTGATCCCTTCGTATTTTCTGTCAAATTTTGATCATAGATCTAACTGACAAAATATTAATGTATATTACCAAAAATTATATTGTTGAATTCGTATTTGAACATAGTTATCAATGGTATAATTTTGGGTGACATGCATTGATATTTTGTTAGTTAAATCTATGATCAAAATTTGACAGAAAATACGAAGGGGAACAATAAATCAGGACGAAGGTAATACATGGTAACTGCTCGATTTATTACCGACTATCAAGTAAAAATTCCTCTATGGATCGTTTGGTAGCTCGGGACCCCTCACAGTCCAGGGTGCCGAACACACTATTCAATCCATCCGAGGAAATCCAACGCATTCAGTCGCCTAGCAGCTGGTAGTTTACCGGCCCGATCCACATCATTTCCACGAGGGAACAATCCACGCCTCCAAAGGGCAGGGACAAAACCCTCTAATTGCATGCTCTCTCTCTCTCTCTCTCTCCCAAGAGGCAAGGACGCACGCCTCAATCTCCTCCACCTAGCGACTGAGGCGCGCCTCCATCTTCCTCTGGCGATGTCCCCCAACGCTAGACTTCGAGTTTCTTTACCCTCGCGACAGCCCACCGTTTGTCCTCCTTCCCCAAGCTCCACCCCGCCGCAAAGCTTATGTCCCCTTGGCGACGGTCATCGCCCGGCGGTTGTCTTCCTCATCCTTCAACAAATGTTAGTAGTAGTACCCTCCTTCCACCTCTTTTGTTTTTCCATGTCGATGCCATCCACCCTTTCCCCTGGCGAGCTCATTGCACATTTACGGACATCATCCATTTCCTTTGGTTGCTCACCACTCCCAATCCATCCTTTTAAGATTTGATATCTAGGTTGTATACTTTTTGCAGTCCAACTGGATTTGTTCTTTAACTTCGTATCAGAGTCTAAATTCCAAATGTTTGTAAAGCACAACGACGCTTGAAAAAACATTTTCCTTTGTAATGTCACTTTTGTTGTACTGGCTAGTTTATCATGACCTAATTCTTATTGTAATACATGCATACAAGGAAGAAAACTATAAGAAATGCTTTAAAAGTTCACATAGGCTCAAATATTCAGCCTGAATAACTAAGATTATATTCTTAGTCAAAGATTAATAGTTTGACTAAAGCCATGTCTAACATCTCAAGGCTCAATATCATGACCTAAAAGGACAGGAAATCAAAAGCGTGATATTTTATATAGTCCTTGTGAAATTTCAACCAAGATGAAACGGTCAACATAATAGATGTTTGGGGCATAGAAAAGCAAAAAACAATTTAAAAGGATAATCCAAAGAAATGTAGAAAGTATCAACAACGACAGCTTAACAAAGTAGTGGAGGGTTACCAACATATTTGAAGGCCTTGCTGTAAGATGAAAACATAACATTATGGATGGAAATATCTGCACATAACTTGTTGTTTCAGAACCGAGCTTGAATTCAAAGATGAGACGTGTCATTTGGTGGATGGTGGAGGCCTGCACAACATTAACTAACTCGCGTTCAGAGTCCATTCCTCGCCTTGGACCTCCACGGGCATTGCACAACAAGTGCATTAGTTCCTCCAAACATATGAAATCCGGATCAAGGCATGTTATGGTGACAGTAAAATGGACAAGTATTCAGAGGCGGACATATGTTATATATGTATTATTTAAACATACAACAAATCCCTTTTCTTAAGGGGTATAAGTTGGGTTGGATCTGGCTACTAGATGCTCACACCTACTCCCTCCGTCCGAAAAAACTTGTCATCAAAATGGACAAAAATGAATGTATCTAGAACTAAAATACATCTAGATACATCCCCTTTTATTCATTTTGATGACAAGTATTTCCGGACGAAGGGAGTACTTCTGTAAATTGGTAACAAAGGACACGATACATGTATGATTACACATAGATGGGCCATGGCATTTGTGGGTTCCAACAAGGGCACGGAGTAATTGATCGACAACAAGGGGAAATTCTTATGACTTCATTTTCAAGACCAGATAGATTATATAACTACTTATGGTGTTACTTGCATGCAAAGAGAATCGAAGTAAACTATACTACAAATATGTGCTCCACCAAACATGCATGAACAGTAATAGAAAGAAACTCCTCACCATGGATCTCCACCAACCCTTGCATATCGCGCACATTGGTGCCTCCATAAATAATAAATATACACTACAGATTTATCCTCAATACCGTGACCCTGAAAAGAAGAGGAAAGCAAAAGTGAATATACTCCCTCCGTTCTTAAATATTTGTCTTTTTAGAGATTTCAAATGAACTACCACATACGGATGCATATAGACATAGTTTAGAGTGTAGATTCACTCATTTTGCACCGTACGTAGTCACTTTTTTTTCTCGAATACGCCCGAGTGTGCGTATCTTATATTAAGAGAAGGAAAAGGGGAATACACCCCATCCACAGTTATTTACAATACGTTTTTCCAACGCAGTCCACCCCACCTCATCCTAGCGGATTACTCACCCTCACTCCACCCGTCTACTCCAACGAAGTTGAGCCGAATGTCCTTGTGTAGAATACCCGCTTGTTTCCATGTCCCACACTCTGAGGCGATCCGTCGTAGGATGTGCTGCACGTCCGGTCTCATGCCCTCGAACACAATTGCGTTTCGGTGTTTCCACAACTCCCACATGACGAACAGGCGAATCGCCCGCAAAGTCTTGGCATGCCTCCCCTCGAATATGGACCTTGTGCACCATGTCACTAGATCATCTCTAGAAATCTCTAGAAAGACAAATATTTAGGAACGAAGGGAGTATGTTATATGGAGTCTGTGTGAATTTTCAGGTACGAGAAATATAATCTACTTCCTCCGTTCACAAATATAAGATATTCTAACTTTTTTTTCTAAATCGGATGTATAGACACGTTTTTGTGTGTTTGTTGACTTATTTCACTTTGTAGGTAGACCATATTGAAATATCCAAAACTTCTTGTGAACGGTGGGAGTATTTGTATAATCTATAATAATCTTTTTTCCTAAGCGATACATTTATAGTCTATTTGCATTGGTTGCACTTGCACTCAGTTGATCTCGAAGTGTTGTATTGGGGACGGCACACGTTTGAGACCCTGCTTGGCATATATATACAACTCATGCTCCGATGGAGAGTCATAATAGTGTACGTAGGCCTCACCTTGGATCTCCATCGGTGTTGGGCTTGCTGCTAACGACGGTTGCACGCACTCAGTACCTACGAGACCTCACTGCATGTAGATCGAGAAGATGCATATGATAAGAATATGATTATAACAATTAACACTGATAAAACGACAGAGAAGGGTGCCGGCGAGGCTCCGTGATGGATCCAAACAAACCAGGGAGGAGAAACAGAGACGCGAGATGCGTCCATGGTTGGGGACAGCAAAGCCGGGTGCATGCGTGAAGAGCAGAGAGAGGGCAAGAATACCCGGACGCTGCGCATCTGACCAGCAGGACTGCATCTGTCGGCGTCCGGCGGATGAGAGCAACCAAACGCAGTGGAGAGAGAGCAGCGGTCACCCGCGGCGGTGTGAGATGAAACGGCCGGCAGGTTCACCGTCATGGTGGGGATGAGAGGATGGATTAACCCTTCTGCCTGCATGAAGATCCAGAGGAAGCATATGGTCAGATTAATTAACAACAAGTAAAAATACAGGCAGGCGGATACAGAAAAACTTAAACCGATCGATCAAACATACAAGATTCTTGGGATAATCAACGAGGCAGGAGAAAGAGAGGAGGCGCGTGGCATGGTTGGGTAGTTGCAACGATGCTTGCTTGGGGAAGAAAGTCGCGTACGCGGAGAGCAGATGGAGCCGGACAAGGACGGCCGGCGGCCGGGGAGGACCATAGCCGGCGCCGGCGACAGAGGAAGAATCCGGCCGGTGGGTTAGGTACACCATGGGTGGGTGGGGGAGGGGGGCGGGGAGGAGCCTCCAGGCCAGATCTGATCTGTTTCTCACATATCCCCATGAAAGAAAGAAAAACGGAACTCAATTCATCAATCAAAAAAAAAAAAAAAAAAGCGGAACTACTATGAGCAGCCGGTACATGGCAGACGAACACTGCACGATGCTTGATCTAACGGCCGGCCTCCACTTTGTCCAACGCTTATACGGTTGGATCAGTACGATCGTGCACAAATCGTGCAACGCATGTCGTCCAAAGAAAAGTCTCCTCTCGTCTCGGTTAAATTTAGGGTTCCGGTCGATCCACCTGCATGTTGACACCTGTCCTCGTTTCAGTTTTACGTGACGTAAATAGCTTTGCTTCATATACGTGCACAAAAAAGAAACAAAAGAGGGTAAAAAACTCGCGTCGACGTGACACCACCCGTCACTCTCACTCCTTACTATTCTTGTACTGACTGACCTCTGCTCGCTGGTAGGTGCGCAGTAAACTGAGGCTGCTGGAACAACAGAGCATGCAGGTACTAGTAATAATTTCAGAGAAGGAGAGCAGACCGGCCGGCCGGCCACCGGCGAGGGGAAGGAAGGAGACTCTCGCCGGCCGCCCAGGTCCCCGGCAAGGAGCGCAGCAGCCGTCACCGGCGGGCCTGCCAGCGGATCTGAGCAGCAGGTCGGCTGGCGTTGTCAGCCGGCGACCAGCGCAGCCTCAACTGTCGGCCGGCCGCGGGCGGATCAGCGCACCGGTCACCGGCCGGCGGGACTGCTCTCGGCAGCAGGAGGAGGAGAGCAGCCAAGCGTAGGGGAGGAGGGAGCAGCCGCCACCGGCGGGTGTGCTGTCCGCGGCCGGCGGTGGGCGGTGGCGGTAGCGGTGCGTGGTGTGGTGGAGAAGGCAAGATGCAGCAGCGCCTTTGGTGTTTGGATAGAAAGAATACCAGGGAGGAGAGACAGCTGGGAGATGGATCGGAAAGGGACTGCACACCAACCCTAAAATGCTTGCTTTGTATACTCCCTCCTCCACAACCGGAGTACTAGCTCGCTCGCTCCTTGGGCTCCTGGACACAACTAGTTTCTTTTTTAGGCAATCCTGGACAACTAGATTTTTTTTTAGGCAAAAGTACAAGAGAAGAGAAGAGATGGGACGCGCGCCCACCCTCAGCCCACTTTGAGTTCTCTCCATCCTCTCTCTCAGCCCAAGCATACTATTTGCTCAAAAAAAAAAGCCCAATCATACTATTTGCTAAAAAAAAAGCCCAAGCATACTATAACACTACAAAAAGATTAATTAGTGCAACAACTGTGCTTCGACCTGACTAGGCCTATGAAGGAGGGGGGGAGATAAATGAGCTGGCCATTTGGCAAAATATATACATATTTATGTTTTGGATTATTCTCAAAATAATTTTTTTCCCTGCCAGCTAGGGTTTCTCGCACCGCCGTCGCCGCCGACATCTTGGAAATTTTGGTCCCCTTGCCTACGGCTGCCATCTTGGCACTGGGAGGGGGGGGAGGGGGGCGGCTTGGATCTTCAGGACCTTTATGTTCTTCGTCAACGCCTAGTGATCATTATAGTTTTGTGAGAATAAACTTTCTCTCGTTCTTTTGGCCGTGCCATGAGGTTAGAGAGTTTTCTGTCCTCGCAAATTCGATTATTCGGATCTGATGAGTTTATGTTGCTGTGTCAAGCTTTTTTTTTTTGTTGGTTTGATTCTTTGTGGAGGTGAAATCTCTCATCGACACCATGGTAAAAATACAGTGATTCGGCGGCCTGCACTTCTAGGGGATCACCCCCGCCCCAAGTATGTTCATCGATCAAGGTTTCCCATCTTTTAAGATGGGCGAATCAAGGCGCTTTCAAAAACCATTATTGGTAATGTTCGTGCGGGTGAACGAGTGCAATATCGTTGCTCCAGTCTAATTGCAGCCTCTTTACCGAAGTCCTTGGAGTATTTTTTTCGAGCAAAATTAATACCGCGAAGACGGTGTTTACAAGAGATTTCATTGTACTCTTAGTCATATGAGTTACCGACGTGAATTTTTGAGACATGGTGCCCTGTATTGCCGAAATCCTGGTCATCCATTTGTGCATCAAGATTACTAATTAATATAGATATTTTTTTGCATGGTAATCGTGTCTCATTCATATCATAAAGATTAAAGTACAAGTCACGTAAGGACCGACATGACAAAAGCGAAAATATAGCGAACATCTCGAGCTTGACTCAACGCCCATCGCTGCCTCCCAAGACGACAATGACATCAAGAAAAGAATGATGGATCACCTCCTCACCCGAACTCGACGCGGCTCCATCGCCGATATGCGCTTTGCGGACCTCAAGGTGGCTCACCAAAAGTGAAGCCCTTATCGTTGAACGAATCGCATCGGCGACACCGGACACGCCATCGAACTCGGATCGCACCCCACCCCGACTAAGGCGTCGCGGAAGGAAACCATACCGCCATCCACGAACCACGAACCCAAAGACATGTTCCGTCTTCCGGATGTCGTCGATGCAGACCACAATCTGCATCCGCTCCTTGACTACCTCCCAAGCTCCGCGCCGATCTTTGGCAACGCCAAGAACGGCGAGCCCGAGGACACAGTCCACCACGAGGATGCCGTCGCCGCCATGCCATCCTTGCTTGAACAGTGGTTTCCAAATCCATCCCCAACCATAGGACCAATGCCTTGTCAAGGAAGGATCCAAGAATCTTTATTCACGCTATCATCGTCGTCGCGAAACAAAGGCGATGAACAGCCTAAAATCTAAACTACGAGGAGTAAAAAGCGATCCACACGCGTGGATCCGCGACCCCTCACCACCGAGCGACATAGATATTTATGCAATACGACGTGCGTTATTGAACTTGAACAACCCGCATGTGGTGGGATCGGTGACATGCGCTCTGATGTTTATGACTGCGGTGACATCGGCCCAAATTCAAATTTAAACATTACGAAAAAATCTGAAAAAAATCATGCATGTTCACAGCACATACTAAGATAACCCCTAAAAATTTCAGATCAAAATTCGAAACATACATCGAGAAATAAAAAAGAGAAATCTTTAGGGGTTATCTGAAATTTTGATCTGAAATTTGATCTGAAATTTTTAGGGGTTATCTTAATATGTCTTGTGAACATGCATGATTTTTTTCAGATTTTTTCATAATGTTTAAATTTGAATTTGAGCCGCATGTCACCGCAAGATGTCACCAGAAAGATGTCACCGATCCCAATCCCATGTGTGAATACGCAGCCTTATACCAAACATGAGTGGGCCTAGCAGCTTTAAATTCGCGGGTGACTTGATGGCCTGCATGTCATAGTCATTTAGGAGTTTGCAGCGAATTAAACAGAGCCTGTACTCTGTACGAGTTCATGGGTGTGCGGATAGACATTTTAAATAGAGAGAATTCCTTATTTGGCCCTCTCTTAAAATTTGGTTCCCTTTTTGGCCCTAAAAGAATTTTTTTTCTTTTTCTAACACTCAAACTTCATTTTGTTCCCTCTATGACATTTTCGTCAGTTTTACCAACTAACACCGTTAAATACAACATGAAAAGTCCATTTTACCCCTGGTGTATTTTGTGATCAAAATGGAAGTCAAAACAGTGGCAATATGAATTGGAATATATTACCAAATGAAACAAAATATGCAATTATCCCCTGTACAGTACAGTACAGTATACACATGCACAAATTTCAATTGAAAACTTGGACAGAGCCTCCCTTGTATTTTGGAGGCATATCCCCTGTATAGTACACATATGCACAAAAAACACACATAATTGCTCGAGATCTCTAATTGCTCCAGGTTCACATATATGCAAACATCCCACATACCTCGTCATCTATACACATTCAGGTTCACATAAAAGTGACATACAATAGTCCAGGTTCACATAAAGATGACATAATAGCACAGGTTCACAACAGGTCGCATATAGCACGTAAAGAGGAAAAGGAAAGGCTCACGCTCGAGGGAGGTCTGGCGGTCGGCGTTGGAGACGCCCTAATTAGCTAGGTTTCTGAAAGTTAAGGTCATGTGCTGGTACAGTCTCGTAATTAAGCAGCCAGCTAACCATGCGTGCATGCTTAAATCAGGAATTTCGATGCGACAGCCGATCGCCGCTCGCCAGTTCGTTCCACGCTCCGTCACCCTCTTTTGGAACTGACCGTGCTCACGTACACCGCGCACATCAGTCGGCACGTCCTGAACCGGCGAGCGGCGTACCGCCGATGAGAGACCCGGCGGTCAGCCCGCCGGTAGCGATGGCGATCACCAACCGTCCGGCTCGGCCATTAATTAATTAAGCTTACTCCACTGGCCCAACCAACCCACATTGAAGGCTTGAAGCGCTCCATCAGCTGCAGTATGCCAACATGGCAGCGGCTTCGGTCGGGGCAGAAGCTTCCAGTGCGTACCGATCCACGTTGCTTCCACGCCATCCCTTTGCGGTATCACGTTTCCCTTGCCCCGTCGCATACAAACATGAACTCCACTGGCGTGCACCCACACCCAGGTAGACACGTCTAGGTGCACACAACCAAACTCGCTGGCGTGTCAGCGTGCGGGCAAGCAACAAAAATTGGCAAAGAGAAAAATTCACCGTAGGTCACAAAACTTGAGCCGGATGACACTTTGGTACCACTACTTCAAAATACCCGAACTACGGTCCATGTACTTGCGCACGTGGTTCACTTTGGTCCGTATATACGATTTCGTCTCACGATTCGCCGACTTGGCGAGTCGTGCCGCCAACTAGGCTTTGACCGCCACGTAGTCGATCCTAGGGTGAATACTACTCGATCCGGGGTTATTTTTGCAAAATGCCATGTCGGGCTCCCGACCCGTCGCGGCTTCGCCAGCGACACCGCGCCCGACCGTGGCTCCTCCGCACGTCCGGCGCCGGCGAAAGATCACCGACAGTCGCGGGACGCCCGGCCGGCTCGCGGGCTTCTGAGCGACAGCCGCTTCACGGCTCTGCCGACACGGTAGCGTCCTCCGCCCACGCAGACGACGACATCGGCTGATGACCTTCTCCGGACGCCGTCCCTCGCTCGACGCCGCCGAGGTGCGAAGCTTCGTGGCGTGGCGCGTCCTGGTCCGCTGGCCGCAAATCGCCAGTGGCCTCCGCCAACGCGACCACCACGGCAAAGCAGCGGCGACACGGCGCGCGTCGGCACGAAGGCGCGCCGACCGCGACGCGGCAGAATCGCCCGTGCTGCGGGATTCGACGCTGCAGATGGCGAGCTGGGGCACCGCGCGCGCCGTGCAAGGAAGCGTGGGACGCGGTCCTCGCACGCGCGGCGTCATTGAGGCACCGAACAGCCGCCACTGGCTGCTCGCCAAAGCAACGATCGCCGTCGCGGCTAGGCAACACGACAAGGGCTATGGCGGCGGCGTCACCGGCGTCGTCGTCCTAGATACGATGGACGATCAGCATCACCGCGGCGGCAAGAAGCCTGCCGCCGGCGCCGGCAACGCTGGGGATCTTCGGCGGGGCGCCTTGCGCCGGCAGAAGGCGGTCACCGTCGGCGTCGCCCGAGCCAACGACCTCGAGATCCACGCGAGGTTCGACGCCCGAGAGGCGTCGTCTTTAAGGCCAACGGGCTGCTTCCTCCGTCTCCAAACGACAAGCCCGGTGTGATGAAGATTTTACTGACAGGAGCTGCGCGTTCCGCTTCGCGCCAACAACAACATCCACGCCCGGCGCAAAATAACGGCGAACGCTTTGTTTCGCTTCCGCCCGACGTTGCCGCGCGTCGTGAGCTTTGGCGGATTCACCTTCCCGTGATCAGCCCGTCGAAGGCCATCAAAGCTAGGCGTCGTTAATGACGAAACGCCGCCATGAAGTCGTGGAGGTGTTCTGAAGGAAATATGCCCTAGAGGCAATAATAAAGTTATTATTTATTTCCTTATTTCATGATAAATGTTTATTATTCATGCTAGAATTGTATTAGCGGAAGCGTAATACATGTGTGAATACATAGACAAACATAGTGTCACTAGTATGCCTCTACTTGACTAGCTCGTTTATCAGAGATGGTTATGTTTCCTAGCCATGGACAAAAGAGTTGTCATTTGATTAACGAGATCACATCATTAGGAGAATGATGTGATTGACTTGACCCATTCCGTTAGCTTAGCACTTGATCGTTTAGTATGTTGCTATTGCTTTCTTCATAACTTATACATGTTCTGTAACTATGAGATTATGCAACTCCATTTTACGGAGGAACACTTTGGGTACTACCAAGCGTCACAACGAATCGGGTGATTATAAACGAGTACTACAGGTGTCTCCGAAGGTACATGTTGAGTTGGCGATTTCGAGATTAGGTTTTGTCACTCCGATTGTCGGAGAGGTATCTCTGGCCCTCTCGGTAATGCACATCATTATAAGCCTTGCAAGCAATGTAACCAATGAGTTGGTTACGGATGATGCATTACGAGCGAGTAAAGAGACTTGCCGGTGACGAGATTGAACTAGGTATTGTATCTTGACGATCGAATCTCGGGCAAGTAACATACCGATGACAAAGGAACAACGTATGTTGTTATGCGGTTTGACCAATAAAGATCTTCGTAGAATATGTAGGAGCCAATATGGGCATCCAGGTCCCGCTATTGGTTATTGACCGAGAATAGTTCTAGGTCATGTCTACATAGTTCTCGAACCCGTAGGGTCCTTGCAACAAGGTTTCGATGACAGTTATATTATGAGTTTATGAGTTTTGATGTACCGAAGGAGTTCGGAGTCCCGGATGAGATCGGGGACATGACGAGGAGTCTTGAAATGGTCGAGACGTAAAGATCGATATATTGGACGACTATACTTGGAGTTCGGAAAGGTTCCGAGTGATTCGGGTATTTTTCGGAGTACCGGGGAGTTACGGGAATACGGGGAAGAGTATTGGGCCTTAATGGGATTTAGTGGGAAGGAGCCAGGAGGAGGCGCGCGCCCCTCCCAAGCCCAGTCCGAATTGGACAAAGGGTTTGGGGCGCGGCCCCCCTCTTCCTTCCTTCTCCAATTCCCTTCTTTCCCCCCCTTGACCTAGTTGGACTAGGAAAGAAGGAATCCTACTCCCGGTGGGAGTAGGACTCCCTTGGCGCCCTCCTCCTAGGGCGGCCTCCTCCTCCCTCCCTCCTTTATATCTGAGGCGGGGGCACCCCATAGACACACAAGTTGATCTACGGATCGTTCCTTAGCCGTGTGCGGTGCCCCTCCACCATATTCCACCTCGGTCATATCGTCATGAGCTTAGGCGAAGCCCTCGCGATAGAACATCATCATCGTCACCACGCCGTCGAGCTGACGGAACTCGTCTCCGGAGCTCTGCTGAATCGGAGGCCGGAGATCGTCATCGAGCTGAACGTGTGCTGAACTCGGAGGTGCCGTACGTTCGGTACTTGGATCGGTCGGATCATGAAGACGTACGACTACATCAACCGCGTTGTAATAACGCTTCCGCTTACGGTCTACGAGGGTACGTGGACATACACTCTCCCCTCTCGTTGCTCTGTCATCACCATGATCTTGCGTGTGCGTAGGAATTTTTTTGAAATTACTACGTTCCCCAACAGTGGTATCAGAGCCTAGGTTTTCATGGTTTGATGTTATATGCACGAGTAGAACACAAGTGAGTTGTGGACGATATAAGTCATCGCCTACCAAAGATGTCATACTTTGGTTCAGCGGTATTGTTGGATGAAGCGGCCGGACCGACATTACGCAGACGCTTACGCGAGGCTGGTTTTACCGCCGTGCTTTGCACACAGTGACTAGCGGGTGTCTGTTTCTCCAACTTTAGTTGAACCGAGTGTGGCTACGCCCGGTCCTTGTGAAGGTTAAAACGGAGTCTATTTGACAAACTATCGTTGTGGTTTTGATGCGTATGTGAGAATGGTTCTTGCTTAGCCCGTAGCAGCCACGTAAAATCTGCAACAACAAAGTAGAGGACGTCTAACTTGTTTTTGCAGGGCATGTTGTGATGTGATGTGGTCAAGACGTGATGAGATATAAGTTTTTGTATGAGATGATCATGTTTTGTTGAAGTTATCGGCAACTGGCAGAAGCCCTATGGTACTCTCTTTGTTGCATAAGATGCAAGTGCCAAATAATTGCTTTACTTTATCGCTATGCGATAGCAATAGTTGCAAGAGCAATAGTTGGCGAGACGACTATGTGACGACACATTGATATACATCAAGATGATGAAGATCATGGTGTCGTGCCGGTGACGCTAAAGATCATGACAGTACTTTGGAGATGGAGATCAAAGGCGCAAGATGATCATGGCCATATCATGTCACATATTTTGATTGCATATGATGTTTATTTGTTATACATCTTATTCTTGCTTTGATTGATGGTAGCATTTTAAGATGATCTCTCACTAATTATCAAGAAGTGTTCTCCCTGAGTATGCACCGTTGCGAAAGTTCTTCGTGCTGAGACACCACGTGATGATCGGGTGTGATAGGCTCTACGTTCAAATACAACGGGTGCAAAACAGTTGCACACGTGGAATACTCAGGTTATACTTGACGAGCCTAGCATATACAGATATGGCCTCGGAACACGGAGACCGAAAGGTCGAGCGTAAATCATATAGTAGATATGATCAACATAGTGATGTTCACCATTGAAAACTACTCCATCTCACGTGATGATCGGACATGGTTTAGTTGATTTGGATCACGTGATCACTTAGATGACTAGAGAGATGTCTGTCTAAGTGGGAGTTCTTAAGTAATATGATTAATTGAACTTAAATTTATCATGAACTTAGTCTGATAGTATTTTGCAAATTATGTTGTAGATCAATAGCTTGCGTTGTTGCTTTCATATGTTTATTTTGATATGTTCCTAGAGAAAATGTATTGAAAGATGTTAGTAGTAATGATGCGGATTGGATCCGTGATCCGAGGTTTATCCTCATTCTTTGCCGTAAGAATTATGTCCTTGATGCACCACTAGGTAGCGGACCTATTGCAGGAAGCGATCTGATGCGCGTTATGAGCGTTTGGCTAGCTCAATATGATGACTACTTGATAGTTTAAGTGCACCATGCTTAACGGCTTAGAATCGGGACTTCAAAGGCGTTTTGAGCGTCATGGACCATATGAGATGTTCGATGGTTGAAGTTAATATTTCCAGCAAATACCGAGTTGAGAGATATGAAGTCTCCAACAAGTTCTAAAGCTAAAAGATGGAGGAGAATCGCTCAACTAGTGAGCATGTGCTCAGATTGTGCAGGTACTTCAATCGCTTGAATCAAGTTGGAGTTAATCTTCGAGATAAGATAGTGATTGATGAGAATTCTCTAGTCACCATCACTAAGTTGCTAGAACTTCGTGATGAACTATAGTATGCAAGGGATGACGAAAACGATTCCGAGCTCTTCGTGATGTTGAAATCAACGAAGGTAGAAATCAAGAAAGAGCATCAAGTGTTGATGATTGACAAGACCACTAGTTTCAAGAAAAGGGCAAAGGAAAGAAGGGAACTTCAAGAAGAATGGCAAGCAAGTTATTGCTCAAGTGAAGAAACCCAAGTCTGGTCCTAAGCACGAGACTAAGTGCTTCTACTACAAAGAGACCGGTCCTTTGAAGCGGAACTACCCCAATTGATTGGCGGATAAGAAGGATGGCAAAGTGAACATAAGTATATTTGATATACATATTATTGATGTGTACTTTACTAGTGTTTATAGTAGCCCTGAGTATTTGATACTTGTTAGGTTGCTAAGATTAGTAACTCGTCGGGGAGTTCTGAGAATAAACAGAGACTAGTTGAAGGAAAGTGGCGATAAGTGTTGGAAGTAGTTCCAAGATTGATATGATCATCATCGCACACTCCCTATACTTTCGGGATTAGTGTTGAATCTAAATAAATGTTATTTGGTGTTTGCGTTGAGCATGAATATGATTTGATCATGTTTATTGCAATACGGTTATTCATTTAAGTTCGAGAACAATTGTTGTTCTGTTTACATGAATAAAACCTTCTATGGTCATACACACCAACGAAAATGGTTTGTTGGATCTCGATCGTAGTGATACACATATTCATAATATTAAGGCCAAAAGATGCAAAGTTAATAATGATAGTGCAACTTATTTATGGCACTGCCGTTTGGGTCATATCGGTGTAAAGCGCATGAAGAAACTCCATAAAGATGGATTTTCGGAATCACTTGGTTATGAATCATTTGATGCTTGCGAACCGTGCCTTTTGGGCAAGATGACTAAAACTCCGTTCTTGAACAATGGAACGAACTACCGACTTATTGGAAATAATACATACCGATGTATGAGACCAATAAGTATGAAGGCTCGTGGCAAGTATCATTATTTTCGACCTTCACAAGATGATTTGAGCAGATATGGGTATATCTACTTGATGAAACATAAGTCCGAAATAGTTGAAAGGTTCAAAGAATTTGAGTGAATTGGAAAAATCATCGTAACAAGAAAATAAAGTTTCGCGATCGATCACGAGACAAATATTTGAGTTACGAGTTTGGTCTTCAATTAAAACAATGTGGAATAGTTTCACAGCTCACGCCACCTGGAACACCACATCGTTATGGTGTGTCCGAACGTCGTAACCGCACTTTATTTGATATGGTGCGATCTATGATGTCTCTTATCAGTTTACCGCTATCGTTTTGGGGTTATGCATTAGAGACAGCTGCATTCACGTTTAAAATAGGGCACCATCTAAATCCGTTGAGACGACACCGTATGAACTATGGTTTAGCAGTAAACCTAAGCTGTTGTTTCTTAAGGTTTGGAGTTGTGATGCTTATATGAAAAAAGGTTTTTCAACTTGATAAGCTCGAACCCAAATCGGAGAAGTGCGTCTTCATACAATACCCAAAGGAAATTGTTGGGTACACCTTCTATCACAGATCCGAAGGCAAATTTGTTGCTGATAATAGATCCTTTCTAGAGAAGGAGTTTCTCTCGAAAGAAGTGAGTGGGAGGAAAGTAGAGCTTGATAAGGTAATTTGTACCTTCTCCCGAATTGGAAAATAGTTCATCACTGAAATCAGTTCCAGTGATTCCTACACCAATTAGTGAGGAAGCTAATGATGATGATCATGAAACTTCAGATCAAGTTCTTGCAGAACCTCGTAGGTCTTCCAGAGTGCAGTCCGCACAGAGTGGTGCGGTAATCCTGTTCTAAAAGTCATGTTACTAGACCATGATAAACCTCACGAACTATGAGGAAGCGATGATGAGCCCAGATTCCACGAAATGGCTTGAGGCCATAAAATCGAGATATGATCCATGTATGAGAACAAAGTGTGGACTTTGATGGATTTGCCCGATGATCGGCAAACCATAGAAAATAAATGGATCTTCAAGAGGAAGACGGACGTTGATAGTAGTGTTACTATCTACAAAGCTAGACTTGTCGAAAAGGTTTTTGACAAAGTTCAAGGTGTTGACTACGATGAAATTTTCTCACTCGTAGCGATGCTTAAGTCTGTCCAAATCATGTTAGCAATTGCCGCATTTTTATGAAATCTGGCAAATGGATAAACAAAACTACATTCCTCAATGGATTTAGAGAAGAGTCGTATATAATGCAACTAGAAGGTTTTGTCAATCCTAAAGGTGCTAACAAAATGTGCAAGCTCCAGCGATCCATCTATGGACTGGTGCAAGCATCTCGGAGTTGGAATATACGCTTTGATAAGTTGATCAAAGCATATAGTTTTATATGGACTTACGATGAAGCTGTATTTACAATAAAGTGAGTGGGAGCACTACTGACCTTTCCGATTAGTATATGTGAGTGACATATTGTTGATCGAAATGATGTAGAATTTTTACGCAAAGCATAAAGGAGTGTTTTAAAGGAGTTCTTTAAAAAAGACCTCGATAAAAGCTACTTACATATTGAGCATCAAGATCTATTGAGATAGATCAAGACGCTTGATAAGATTTTCAATGAGTACATACCTTGGCAAGATTTTGAAATAGTTCAAAATGGAGCAGTCAAAGAAAGAGTTCTTGCCTGTGTTGTAAAGGTATGAAATTGAGTAAGACTCAAATCCCGACCATAGCGAGAAAATAGAAAGAGAATGAAAAGTCATTCCCTATGCCTCATCATAGGTTCTATAAAGTATGCTATGCTATGTACCGCACCTATTGTATACCTTGCTCGAATTTGGCAAGGAGTACAATAGTGATCTAGAAGTAGATCCTTGGACATTGGTCAAGAATATCCTTAGTAAGAACTAAGGAGATGTTTCTCGATTATGGATGTGATAAAAGAGTTTGTTGTAAAAGTTACATCAGTGCAAACTTTTACACTGATCCAGATGACTCTAAGTCTCAACCTGGATACATATTGAAAGTGGGAGCAATTAGCTAGAGTAGCTCCGTGCAGAGCATTGTGGACATAAAATATTTGCAAAATACATACAGATCTGAATGTGACAGACCCGTTGACTAAGCTTCTCTCACGAGCAAAACATTATCACACCTTAGTACTCTTTGGGTGTTAATCACATAGTGATGTGAACTAGATTATTGACTCTAGTAAACCCTTTGGATGTTGGTCACATGATGATGTGAACTATGGGTGTTAATCATATAAAGATATGAATATTGGTGTTAAATCACATGGCGATGTGAACTAGATTATTGACTCTAGTGCAAGTGGGAGACTGAAGGAAATATGCCCTAGAGGCAATAATGAAGTTATTATTTATTTCCTTATTTCATGATAAATGTTTATTATTCATGCTAGAATTGTATTAACCGGAAACGTAATACATGTGTGAATACATAGACAAACATAGTGTCACTAGTATGAATCTACTTGACTAGCTCGTTTATCAGAGATGGTTATGTTTCCTAGCCATGGACAAAAGAGTTGTCATTTGATTAACGAGATCACATCATTAGGAGAATGATGTGATTGACTTGACCCATTCCGTTAGCTTAGCACTTGATCGTTTAGTATGTTGCTATTGCTTTCTTCATAACTTATACATGTTCACGTAACTATGAGATTATGCAACTCCGTTTACGGAGGAACACTTTGGGTACTACCAAAGCGTCACAACGTAATCGGGTGATTATAAAGGAGTACTACAGGTGTCTCTGAAGGTACATGTTGAGTTGGCGTATTTTGAGATTAGGTTTTTTCACTCCGATTGTCGGAGAGGTATCTCTGGGCCCTCTCGGTAATGCACATCATTATAAGCCTTGCAAGCAATGTAACCAATGAGTTGGTTACGGGATGATGCATTCTGAGCGAGTAAAGAGACTTGCGGTGACGAGATTGAACTAGGTATTGTATACCGACGATCGAATCTCGGGCAAGTAACATACCGATGACAAAGGAACAACGTATGTTGTTATGCGGTTTGACCGATAAAGATCTTCGTAGAATATGTAGGAGCCAATATGGGCATCCAGGTCCCGCTATTGGTTATTGACCGAGAATAGTTCTAGGTCATGTCTACATAGTTCTCGAACCCGTAGGGTCCGCACGCTTAAGGTTTCGATGCGGTTATATTATGAGTTTATGAGTTTTGATGTACCGAAGGAGTTCGAGTCCGGATGAGATCGGGGACATGACGAGGAGTCTCGAAATGGTCGAGATGTAAAGATCGATATATTGGACGACTATATTCGGAGTTCGGAAAGGTTCCGAGTGATTCGTATTTTTGGAGTATCGGGAGTTACGGGAATACGGGAAGAGTATTGGGCCTTAATGGGCTTTAGTGGGAAGGAGCCGAGGAGGCGCGCCCTCCCAAGCCCAAATCGAATTGGACAAAGGGTTTGGGCGCGCCCCCTCTTCCTTCCTTCTCCAATTCCTTCTTTCCCCTTGACCTAGTTGGACTAGGAAAGAAGGAATCCTACTCCGGTGGGAGTAGGACTCCCTTGGCGCCCTCCTCCTAGGGCCGGCCTCCTCCTCCCTCCCTCCTTTATATGAGGCGGGGGCACCCCATAGACACACAAGTTGATTTACGGATCGTTCCTTAGCCGTGTGCGGTGCCCCTCCACCATATTCCACCTCGGTCATATCGTCGCGGAGCTTAAGCGAAGCCTCGCGCCGTAGAACATCATCATCGCCACCACGCCGTCGTCTTGTGGAACTCGTCTCCGAGCTCTGCTGGATCGGAGGCGGAGATCGTCATCGAAGTGAACGTGTCTTTGAACTCGGAGGTGCTTTGACGTTCGGTACTTGGATCGGTCGGATCATGAAGGCGCACGACTACATCAACGTTGTAATAACGCGCTTCGCCACGGTCACGAGGGTGCGTGGACATACACTCTCCTCTCGTTGCTATGTCATCACCATGATCTTGCGTGTGCGTAGGAAATTTTTGAAATTACTCGTTCCCCAACAGATTCCGCCCCATCAACGAGGACTCGGTGGTCTTTGGGGACCCTCCGCCGCCCTTGCCGCGGCGGCTTTCTGCTGCTGGGGCGGTCATGGCGGCGACGACGACGACGCGATGGCGACGCGAGCTTCGGACCTGTTCGACCGGAGAGCTTTGCGGCATCATCGTCGTACCCGACCACGCATCGCGTGGTCGCAGAGCAGCGCAACTTCGGGGGCAACGACTTGGCGACGCCGCCGCCGCAGCAGAAAGCCACGCTGGCGAAAGTGCATGTACGCCAAGTGAGGCGGCGTGGTGTGGAGCGTGGCCATGGCGGCGTCGCCTATGACGCCGGCAGCGTGGCTAACTTTCGAGCACGACATTCGCGGCGCGGCGTCGAAGAGTTTCGGTTCGTCCGCCGAGTCCGCCGCCGCCACGACGGCTTCATCGCCGCCATGTCCGAAGCTCGGCCGCAAGAAAAGCGGCGGGTTCTTGGATGCCGTGCGAGAAGGCCGTCGGCGTCGGGCCGACCGGTCCGTGTGGCCCGCCGCCGGCGGTCCCGCTAACAAGACGACGATGGGGCTGAAAGGGCGGCGGCAATAAGACAACCTGCGTCCACATGCCGATCGCGGACGTGATCGGCGCGCTGCGCTCCCGTCTGGCGCCTATTACAATTAGCCTATATGAAAGTACAAGTATGGTACATAAATCTCTTGTTTGTTCCAGTCCGTACCAGCCCCGCCGGACGACCAGAGGAACGGGCACGCCGCTGCCGGCGATGCCTCGAGCCGTCTCCACCAGGTCCTTGCCGGAGGACGCTACTGTGTCGTAGTAGCCAGAAGCGGCCGTCGTTCAGAAGCCAGCAGCTACCGGTGGCGCCCCCAAGACTGGTCGGTGATCTTTCTGCCGGCGTCGGACAGGCAGCAGAGCCACAGGTCGGGCGCGGTGTCACCGAAGCAGAAGCCGCGCACGGGTCGGGAGCCCGACATGGCATTTTTGCAAAAATAACCCCGGATCGAGTAGTATTCACCCTAGGATCGACTACGTGGCGGTCAAAGCCTAGTTGGCGTCACGACTCGGCCAAGTCAGCGAACACGAGACGAAATCGTATATACGGACCAAAGTGAACCCTGTGCGCAAGTACATGGACCGTAGTTCGGGTATTTTGAAGTAGTGGTACCAAAGTGTCATCCGGCTCAAGTTTTGTGACCTACGGTGAATTTTTCTCATTGGCAAAGCATGAGCGTGGGTGGGCTAAGCATCTTAATGGAATTTATAAGGCTGAAAAGGAAAGGCTCCTTACACTAATTCAGTCCCTAGATTTAAAAGCCGAGCCCACAATTCTAGAGACCACGGAGCTTCATGCTAAAGTTGATGCGGAGATGAGATTGAAAGAACTTCTCTGTGAAGAGGAATTGAAGTGGGCACTGCGAGCTAAGGTTCGCAAAGTTGTACAGGGGGACGTGAACACTCAATTCTTTCATATGATCGCTAATGGCAAGCACAGAAAGAAAAGAATCTTTCAGCTTGAGCAAGACGAAGGAACGATTTTAGGATAGGAAAACCTAAAATTATACATAACCGAATATTACAAGCAGTTGTTTGGGCCTCCAGGGGATAATTGTGTATCCTTGGATGAGTCTAGGATTGAGGATGTTCCTCAACTTGCTGCAAACGAGAATGATATTTTGACTGCCCCATTTTCGGAGAAATAGGTGTTTGAAGCCATTTCACAGATGAAGAATAATAAGGCTCCAGAGCCGGATGGATTTCCCGTGGAGTTTTACAAAAAGTGTTGGCATATTATTAAGGGGGATTTGATACCGATGTTCCATGATTTATTCTCTGGACAGCTTCAGTTGCTTCAACTGAATTTTGGAACGATAACTCTGCTTCCTAAGAAAACAGATGCTGTGAGAATTGAGCAGTTCAGGCCGATCTGTCTTCTTAACATTAGTTTCAAAATTTTCACTAAGGTAGGGATTAATAGGCTCACGCAGATTGCACATTCTGTTGTGCAGCATTCCCAAACTGCTTTCATGCCGGACAGAAACATCCTAGAAGGGGTTGTGGTCCTTCATGAAACGCTCCATGAAATTCACACAAAAAAACTAGATGGAGTTGTTTTCAAGATGGATTTGGAGAAAGCGTACGATAAAGTCAAATGGCCTTTTCTTCAACAGGCCTTGCGTATGAACGATTTTGATCAAGCCTGGCGACGCCAGGTAGAATCTTTCACGCAAAAAGGGAGTGTTGAAATTAAAGTGAATGACGACATAGGTCATTATTTCCAGACACATAAGGGCTTGAGACAAGGTGATCCGATGTCTCCTATTTTGTTCAACATTGTAGTCGATATGTTGGCAATTCTAATAGGAAGGGCTAAGGAGGCTGGTCAGGTAGGTGGCCTGGTGCCTCATCTAGTTGATGGAGGTATGCCTATCCTACAGTACGCCGATGATACTATCATCTTTATGAAGCATGACTTAGCAAAAGCGAGAAACATAAAGCTGGTGTTATGCTTATTTGAACAATTGGCCGGATTAAAGATTAACTTTCATAAAAGCGGACAATTGACCGAGATGATGGTTACAAGAGAGAGTGAGAACAAGCGCTGAGAACAAAGGTTGGACAACCCAAGCAATAAGACTGAATGAATTAAAAAGAAGGAGGGGAGCGTGCCACAAGTTGCCGTTACAACTGACGAGCGATTCAATGCGTCTTGTTTCTGCATGCAACAGACCTGACCTATCAGTGGGAATACAAAAGGTATACAGGTTCAATATGGTGCGGAGATATAAGACTAGTCACAATGAGTAGTAACTTAGACTAGTAATATGCATATGTTACTAGTCTATGTTACTACCTCTATAGTGAGAAATAACATATGTGTGGTGTCATGCAATACATCATTTATTAAGTCGTAGACTCATCTTATCTTGGTATATGTGATGTTACAGTAACTAGTTGTGTTACCACATGCCTCTCTTTCCTCATTAATTACTCGCCACATCATCGATTTTGCCTAGAGATGTGTGATGTTACCACCTATGTTACTCCCAGTATGGGTAATCTAAATATACATGCTCGCCGTATAAAAACTACACGAATAACGTCGGATTGTGTGGGCGTGATACCAACCTCGCTTGCCACCATGTCCACTTGTGATTTATCGGGATTAGAAGAAGGCCCGTGCGTTGCAACGGGGCCACATTAATTTCAAGAGTTCAATATTAATATTCTCATACATATCAAGTGACATTGGCGACCTTTTTTATCATCAAATCCTCTCTCTCTCTCTCCCTCTTCCTCACACTCTCTCCCCCTCTCCCTCTCTCGCTCTAACACACACACACACACACATACATATCCATCTTATTGGGTACGGGACCATAATCCATCTATTTCACACACACGCTAGTGCATAACAATATGGATTATGTGTACTACCCCCGTCTCGGTGAATAAGTCATTCGCGTAGTTCTAGGTCGACGATTTAACTATCTAAATAGGGTGTGTCTAAGGCACATCTAGATGTGCTTATTGCACATCTAAGCGAGTGAATCAAATATAAAGAGGAAAGGAAAAAAGAAAAAGAAAATATCCTCACGAATCTCAACGTAAGATCAATGATATAGGACTTAGATGTGCAATACTTATGGCACATCTAGATGTGTTTTAGCAAAACTGATCTAAATATGTATTATATGTGACAAAAAATATATATTTAGAAACTACATTCATGTAGAAATCTGGTGATATACTTTTCATGATATATAATACATATTTAATTCCTCAAATCGATGACCTAGAACTACGTGAATGACTTATTCACCTAGACGGATGTAGTATTATATTTGCCACCACAACTGAGAGAATTAATTTCATGTAAATCGGACGGCCACAGCTCCAAGAATACGTACGAGGAGGAGGTGGCCCGGACCGGTGTCGACGCCGTCCGACGCGGGCCATGGGCACGCTTCAAGTCGTCTGCACCGCCACCCACGCGGGGTCCTTCAAGTGCCGCTTCCACCGCACCAACTCCCAGGGCCACGACCAGGGCCACGGCCAGGGAAGCCGCCCTTCTTCGCCCCCTTCACCGGCCACGCCAACGAGTCTTTGCGGCACCGGCCTCGCCGTCCTCGTCCTCCCGGCACCGTCGCGACCGATGGCGCAGCCCAAGCATCGGCCTCGAGAATCAAGAACGCTCGACAACGGAGAGGAAAGGAAAGATCATATAAATGTCATAAGAAAAGGAGTTTATTTACTGCTCCATCGATGTATTATTTCCTTTGTTTGTAGATTGATTACCATTCGTGAGTTAAGGTAAGGTTAATGTGATTGAGCGATTTTTCTGAAAATCAATTATTTGTTTTCTAATTAATGTGATTAAGTGATTTAAGGTAAGTTTAATTAATTTAGATTTGATCTTTAGAGGTTGTTCGTGATTGATTCTATATTACTAAATAACTTGTGCCGGTATGAAAAGTTCTGATCTGCTCAGATTTCTTTCGTTGTGTGAGAGGGTGACACAAAAATAAACCGATGAAGCGGGGGAAGGGACGAAAAAAAATCTACTAAAAAAACCAGCGAAGGTGGGAGAAAGTATAAAAAAATCATGGAAGATGAGACAAAAAAAATCTGAAAATGAGACTACCAACTGCTCCATTAAAAATAGAAGATTATAAAATGTACGTTACACAGATGGAAGGTTTGGAGCGTGGGTTCGGCTGGACCATGGTCCAGCAGCATATTTCTGCCTCAACGCGCGCCCCGTCGCAGAGTTCGGCTACCTCAAGGACCTCCCCGAGATCCTCCACCGCATCATCCACGACGGCGCCTCCACCAGGACCCCGGGGAAGCAGGCCCGCCTCGCCGCCGAGGGAGGAGGACTCATCTCCCGCCTTCGATTGCGTATGGCGCACCGCGGGCCGAGGAAGGAGGTGCCGGAGCTCGAGCGCCGCGAGAAGAAGCGCACGATGAAGGCGCGCGTTGCTGCTAGCCAGAAGCGTGATCTGGAGGAGGCCGCCCAGGCCACCGTCGAGCGACGGAAGAAGCGCGCGGACGCCGCGGCGACGGCCGTCCAAAGGTACGCCCGGGACCAAAACTACCGCCTCCTGCACGACATGACGGCGGAGGTGTTCGCCGACCTCCTCGCCGAGGACATGAAGAAGCTCTCACAAGGCAACATTAACCTCTCGCTGGCCGGGAAATGGTGCCCGTCGGTGGACAGCAGCTACGACCGCTCCACGCTCATCTGCGAGGCCATCGCACGACGGCTCTTCCCCAAGGGCTCGGCGCCGGACCTGCCGGACGCGCACTACGCCTACCGCGCGCGGGAGCGCCTCCGCAGGGAGGCGTACGTGCCGCTGCGCCATGCCCTCGAGCTCCCCGAGACCTTCATGTCGGCGGGCGAGTGGGGGAAAGTGCTGTACACGCGCGTGGCGTCCGTGGCCATGAAGAACTACAAGGACCACTTCATCTATTACGACAAAGAGCGCTTCAACGGCTACCTCGCCGACGTCAAGTCGGGGAAGAAGAAGATCGCGGCGGGAGCCCTGCTGCCGCACAAGATCCTGGAGTCGGCCGTCGACGGCGAGGACGAGGTCGCCGACCTGCAGTGGAAGCGCATGGTGGACGACCTGCTGGCGCTGGGTAAGCTCAACAACTGCCTCGCCGTGTGCGACGTGTCGGGCAGCATGCACGGCGTCCCCATGGACGTCTGCGTCGCGCTCGGGCTCCTCCTCTCGGAGCTCTGCGACGAGCCGTGGCGCCACCGCGTGATCACCTTCAGCGCGGCGCCGGAGCTGCACCGCATCCGCGGCGAGACCCTGTCGGAGAAGGCGGAGTTCATCCGCGAGATGGAGTGGGGCATGAACACCGACTTCCAGGCCGTGTTCGATCAGCTCCTGCGCGTGGCCGTCGCCGGCAAGCTCCCTCCGGAGCGCATGGTGAGGAAGGTGTTCGTGTTCAGCGACATGGAGTTCGACGAGGCGTTGTCGAGGCCGTGGGAGACGGACTACGAGGCGATCACGAGGAAGTACGCCGAGGCCGGGTACGGCGACGCCGTGCCGCAGGTGGTGTTCTGGAACCTGCGGGCCTCGCGCTCGGTGCCGGTGACGGCGGAGCAGAAGGGGGTGGCGCTGGTGAGCGGCTTCTCCAAGAACATGCTCAAGCTGTTCCTCGGCGGCGACTACACCCCGTCGCCCAGGGCCGTCGTGGACAAGGCCATCTCCGGGCCCATGTACGAGAAGCTCGTCGTGTTCGACTGAAGAGTAGGTGCGCGTGCGTGGTGTGTGTTAAGTGTTTTGTTCATCAGTCCTTCCAGAAAAAGGAGCAGTGAGGCGCTCAAAAAAATAATTTGATCAGAATCCGTTCAAACTTCCACTCGCATGCTTGTAGTAAATTTGTAGCTCAAGAATCAACTTCTCATGTACAATGATAAAAATCAACGGGAAAAAAGATTAGTGAAGATAGTCAAGTCAAAACTTTTCTCATGTACAATTTTATTCCATGTCAACATCTATATGAATCTCATATACACTTTTCAGGTTTCTATTCGGTGCCCGAATTCTACACATTATTACATGGTGATGGTGCAGCGCATGCAGAGCCATCGGCTACAAAAATCCTAAGAGATCAAAAAACGTATAGACAGTAAAATTAGGGTTCAAACTCTCATCTATAGTAAAATTCAATCGGCGTCGTCAGCAAGACTGGTCACATCAGCAATTGACAACTTGATATCACATAATTTACCTTCTTGGCCTGAGTACTGGTAGCCAGCGCCTGGACTGGTCTTTACCCGCTTAACGCTCGGCCACAACGACGAAGCGCCTTCGCGGGCGCGACATCGCAGCAGGGCTCCGCGCCGGGATCGACGCCGCACGTGCAGGGTCAGCCGCGACGGCTGGCGCCCGAGCATGGTCCGCGCCAGCGCACGCAAGGGCGGTTACAATGGCCGCCCACGACAGCGGGCAGCGCACGCGGCAGATGCAGCCGGGCCGCTTCGCCACGCAAGCCGTGAACGCGCTGCACGAGGCTTTGCAGCCGCCCACCGAGATCCCCGGGAACGCCGCGGCAGTTCGACGGTCCACGCGTTCGCGCTGGAACCGCTTAAGGCATACAGGGGCACATGCCCGCGCGGCCAGCCACGGAAGATTTCGAAGGCAGCTGCCAGAGCACAAGTATTTATCCTGATTTCAGTAAAGTTATACTGCTGAATGTTATCGCCGAGCTCGCATGAGTGAATACTAGAATCCAAGGCTGTTCTCGAGTGACTAGCCGTAGGGTTTAGATCAAGGCATTTCTTATAAGTTCTCATTGATGAAGACAAGTTAAATTGTAATTAGATCCTAGTTACTTGCCTACTAACTATTCACTTGTATGTCATATACCATCGCTTAGAACTTGGTATTTCCACAGGACCGGATTCAGGATAAGTTTTGATACTATTGGTGTTGATTATGTTGTAGCTGATTGCTAGTTTGTTGCCTCATATATTTAACCGAGAATTTATACTCCGAATGAAAGATTGGTAGATAACGATAAGCCGAGAATTGGTGGTATTATAGAGTATGATTTGCATCAAGTACATCCTGAAGAATAATTGTTTGCGTACCGATAAAATGTGAAGTGATATGCATAGGAGCCATAGTTGATTAGCTATTTAGCAGAATGATTCTGCAGTCATACGTGAAGTTAGGTTGCAGTTAATGGTTTGAAGAAAGTTGGCATTATGGATACGAGACCAATGGATGACGTAGTCGACATTGACAGATCTAACTTAGTCAGTAAGTCGCATTCCATCAGAGAAACAACAGTTACAGCATGTCCTTGTCTCTTCAATGCAATCAATAGGAACAACGAAAAAGAATCGCTAGGCATTAATTGTGTATTTTGCCACCGCCTTGTGCTTTTCTCACCAAAGCACATGCTCTGCACACCTAGCACGATTAAGCTCTAGGCGTTTTGCTATCACCTAGAGCCTAGGCGTCCTTCTTTAACAATGATAGGGAGTCACAAAAATCACCAGTCTGTCAGATGCAAAGGGAGTACTTACCCTGGTAGCATAGCAGGACACATCATAGAGCAATTTGTCATCTGTAATGTGTCCTTTCTCTTGAAGCCTCTTCATAATTTGCTGCTCGAATGTGACACCATAAACTGACGTCATCACTGTCTGCTTGACCAGCTTCCTATCCACCTGTAAGCTACCAATGTCCAGGTCCTCAACTGTTTTGTTAAAAAAAAGTACACGAAGAAGAATATTTCTTGATTGAGGCAGAGCGGCGCAGGGAGAAGGCTAACCTCATCAACTAAAACCTTTGCTAATGGAACACTTGGGTCAGTAGCAGGATCTTTCATTGAGTCTTCCCGTACAACATCCAATACCCTTCAGTCAAGTTTATGCCAAAACATTATTAATTACTGAGTTCCACTAGGCACTAGGGAAAAGCATTATGAAATAAGTAATCTAAAAACTGAGTTAACAGTTAGATGACAAATAAGCTAAATACTATACTCTATTAAGGCAAATTAATAATTGGAAAGGAGAACTGGGTGTGGCAACAGCCTCAGCGGTCGTTCAGGTTCAAGGCCTGCCCTCCCTACGGTACCTTAGTGTTCTTTCCAAATAAAATTATAAAAACGAGATGTTGCTAGAGCCTGTTGTTTCTTTTAGAATTACAGAAAGGTTCCTTAGTCACAGCCAGCTACATTTATTTCAAGAAGTCAAACATATAACTTCATGGATTTGTTTTTCTTCACGCACAATTGTCGCAGCTTGTGTTTTAATGAAGGCAAATACTTGTCGCCTGATCTAATAAAAGAAGGTAACTTAATGGTAAAGGTAAAAGTTTTCCCTAAGACATATAAAATATATTTCCTAGTAGTTCCTACACGATAAAATTCAGTTATGATAACAACTTACATAAATAGCTCAGAAATATAATCAAAATAGACATGTAGAGCTGTTTCGAACAACTGGAAGATGTAAGCGATGTTGGTTGATCCTTCCGTGGGGGTGGGGGGGACATCCACAAATGTAGTGCATACGGAAATTAGAGAGGGGGAAGGAGGCACCTAGCAGCTATTTCTGAGTAGATATCTGCAGGTTTCTCTCCAGGAACCAAGTTGACAGCTGCCGCGCCCATCTGTACAAAGACAATTGTCAAGTGTTAATATCTGGATAGTTCCACTATAGAATTTCATCTCTACTACTAATAAACAAGCAAACAAGAACTTCGCTAAGTACACCCGGCAACTTGTCCCACAAAACGCACGGAACAATCAGCACCACACAATTATACCCGCACATCTAAATCTAACAGCCATCATTCATTTGCTGCCTGTACGGTGTGGACTTAGGAAATACCCTTGACTGACCGTGCTCCACCTCCAGCACCCCCCATCCACCCCCTACAATCACGCTGTACTCCAGGTAAATAAGGAAACAACATTAATTCGTCATCACACCACGCTGATCTCCTGGTAAAATAAGGAAACAAAATTAATTCGACATCGCACCGTCGCACCATCGCCAACGTCATCGCCATTGTTGCCGACCAACGTGGAGACCGTCCGCGAGCAGCGTCGCTTCCTTCCCCGAGGTCGCCAGGGCAGCGACGCCACAGAACTTCCAGCAAGGTCGCCAGGGCAGCGACGCCAGGGAACGCCCAGGATCCTGCCCTCGCAGCGTGGCATCCCTACGGGAGATCCCCACTGCTACAGCCCGCCCTGCCCGTCGCAGCCAGCCGGATACACGCAGCTGTAAAATTCTTCTCTCCACTTTAGTCTAAACTTCTTCCTTCGACCTGCTTCTTTCTTTGACCTGTTGCATCAATACTCCAAATTGTTATTTTAAGAATATATAGTTCTAAAATATACACGCGTGCACATCACAATACTACACATCTGTATCGATTTCCAGCCTAACTGATACATGCATCCTATGTCCTAGACCTGGTGTGAACTAAAATAGCCATTCATATTTTAGAGTTGTGGTTTTGAAGTTATTTGTAAATGTAATCCATATGAACATTATTCTTTTACTTCATTAACATATGTGCCAATATGTTCGCACCATACCCTCAGGGCCATTACCTTGACTGTGCATTCTAGATAATTAAGCTCCAAGGCACTTGATCAATTGACAACTGTAAAAAACAGGTTGCAAGTACATGTGATGCCTACTTACTTTCTGATGAAGTCATAACCATCTGCATACTTGGTTGCCTGATTTTATTTTAAATGGAGTTGTATGCGTTGGTAAGAAATTAAGGTGTTTGTAAACTTGGTGACACTATCTTGACGACAAAGGGAGGGGACAAACTATAGCCGCTCTTATCCCCTTAGAGGTAGAGGTTAGGAGAGAACAAACCATGTCTTTAGTCTAAACTTCTTCCTTCGACCTGCTTCTTCCTTTGACCTGTTGAATCAATACTCGGAATTGTAATTTTCAGAATATATAATTCTAAAATATAAACATGTGCACATCACAATACTACACATCTGTAGCTAATGTTTATTGACCTGTTGCAGCAATACTCGGAATTGTAATTTTCAGAATATATAGTTCTAAAATATACACATGTGCACAACACAATACTACACATCTGTAGCGATTTCCAGCCTAACTGACACATGCATCCTATGTCCTATACCTGGTGTGAACTAAAATAGCAATTCATATTTTAGATTACATCTAGCAGTGGGGATAAAAAATATAGCTTCATTGTCCCAAGTAGATACGTCAGGATAAAGAATAGAAGTTAATTTCTGCACCAATAAATCACAATTTCTGTACCTGCCAAAGCAACATTCTATGTTTGCTTCTCAACAGCAGGGCCAATATCATCTTCTGCCTTCTGTTTTTGTGTAAGTGAACAGGAGGGCCAACCACTGAGAGTGGTCCTGCAAGGAGACCTGTCATTACAACTTCCTATTAATAATGTAAATACGGCTTTGATGAAGCACATTATCAACTTCCCAATTTTTTATGATAGCAATATTCATATGTAGGCCAAGGGTATGTCATCTCCCAAGAGTGCGGGAGCGCGCACCCCATTTCAGGATCTAAGTAACAACCGACTATTGGGTAATTATCGTCAGCCTTTTCCTAAAAATGTCATACTGTATTTGTTGGTGCTTATATCCTAACTTGCGGTATGTACTTATATCCTAACTTGCGGTATCTACTTATGCAGACCCCAAAAAATTGAAGAGGCAGAGGAACAGAGAGTACTATGCACGCAATAAAGATGATATCCTTAAAAGACGGCGTGAGGCCTGTGAGAAGAAACAGGCTTCAACAACACTGCTTAATGTCGATCAAAATGTACCTCATACACCCCAGCCGTTGGCCCGAGGTAAAATTTCCCTTACACTGCATTCTTATGTATTGGTCCAAAAACTTATAACATGCATGCACCAAACTAACAACAATATGTCATAGATATGGACCCTAACGAACTGCAGAGCCAACTGGTTAGGATACAGTATTCACAGAACATAGATGGTGTCTTCGAGAGACAACATCAAGCCTACAGTGATATTGAAATGACCGGTGTGGATGGCGATGTCAATGAACAAGAAAATGAAACAGTTACGCCGGTGCCCATGTACATCGGTAATGCTGATCAACAAAGTATATACAGCCCTATGTGTTCATACTAATTAACTTTATTACACATATATGCAGACCCTAAGGAGTTGAGGAGGCAAAGGAACAGGGAGCGGTATGCACAAAATAGGGATGAGATATTAAAACGACAACGCCTATCCCGTGAAAAGAGAAAGATTAGTACTGGCCTCAACGATGATAACACTGTGTCGCAAACACCACCTACAGGACAATCCGGTGTCACCCAGCTACATAAATTGACAGGTTCGGGTGTACCATAAAATATACCTTTTGGGTGGGAGGTCCTGCATGTACTTGCATGTTCACACCTCATCGAATATGCCAGAAAAAATGGGTACTCATGTGGTGCTGCAATTTTATGGCAGGCTTGTCAAATATACAAATTTCGTCTCATGAACAAATCCCTCACGACAAGGAAAATTATTTAACCTGCGATGATGAATCCAATTGGTTGCACAGGAATGATGCGTATCAGAGGCAACTAATAGCAGGAAGCTCAAAAGGTAAATTTAACTGGCTTTGCCTTCCGGTCCAGCCACCATTCTGATTGTAATCATCTTCTGTGCGAAAATTAATTGTACATGCAGGACCTCCCACCCAAATTTCTGGAGTTCAGGTACTACAAATGAGCATAATACGTGAGCCAGATTGCATAACTGAGCATGTTGGTTAGTTCGTCCGTGCAATTATGATGTTGGGGCGCCCACAGTGTATATTTGATAAAAAAATCCCTGATTTTCGATTGTTTCTTCAGGTATACAACCTTTTAGCGGATCCAACCAACTTCAAAATACGCCGGAATATGATACGATCCGGCCTGCGCAACCGGATCCACTAGGTACTAATAACACTACTAATATGATATGGGATTTTGAAGATTCAGCATGCTTATGCTCTACTAATCTTATGATTTTTTGTAGTGGGCAATGACCAGAAAGATGATCCATATGGGATTTTTGAACCTGTTGTTGAACTAAACAATTTACAAGGTATATTGTATATACTATCATACACACATACAGGTCATCATACATAAATTTGAGTCATTTCTGTATGACCAATATATTCCCTACTAGACTGCTTGGAGCCATTGCATAATGGAGAAGCTGCATACCATGAGCCTGATGAAGAAACTAGAATATTTATGGATCAGGTATGTGCATTGCGTATTTTCTAATTTACCAATCTAAAATGCACATATTATGGGTATTTACTGATAAAATACATGTGTTGTCCTGTGCTAGATGTTGCTTTTGAATCGTACCAAATTGGACAGCATCCTACCCGAGCAGTACCCGTAGCAAATACCGATGACTTCATATACCGAAACCTACCTACAAGGCACCATGTCCTAAGAAAGGTTGCGGACTGTCGCCACTGTGGGGCGTTGCGGTTTCCATTCGAGGGGCCAGTATTTTGTTGCAGAAAAGGAAAAGTCGATTTGTTTACTCCAGATGTTCCAGAAGAGTTGAAACGGTTGTTTACAAGTCAAGATGATGAGGACGCTAAGTACTTCAGAGAACATATACGGTATTTCAACTTGCACTTCTCATTCACAAGTCTAGGCGTCACCCTTGATCGTCGAGTAAGCACTGCGGCAGGAACTGGCATATATACATTCCGTGCATGTGGTGGGCTGTACCACGCTCTTGACAATCTGGTGCCGGCTGATAATGGCCCTTGGCATTTGCAACTCTATATTTATGATACAGATCAAAACTTGGTACACAGGGCTAATAGGTCTCCAGATTTTAATATAGACCTCATACGGAAGATTCTGAGAATACTACAACATAACCCTTATGCGCAAGTTTTGAAGAGCCTAGGGTCTGTTCCGAATCTACATGAGTATAGAATCTCACTAAACACGGATATCAAGTTAGATCAGTGAAGGTACAATGCCCCAACGACTTCCCAAGTGGCAGCCATATGGGTTGAAGGGAGTGACCCACAAAATTGCTTTGACAGGAGTGTTGTTGTGCATGGAAAAACAGGAAACCGGCCACTGTATATTAGAGCATACTATGGGTGCTACGACCCATTGTCATATCCACTGCTTTTCCCACGTGGAGAGACTGGCTGGAATCGTTGCATGCCATATATTCGGCCACAAGATGACACGAACCAAAATTCAATACATACTCCTGCATTGCAAGGAAACCAAGCCTCTGTCGAACATATAGGTATGATGTTCACTTTTATTTTATATACAAGCTATTTGTGAATGATGATGACAGCTTTTATGTATCAGTTGAAGACTTGATTAAAGAAAGAGAAGAAGATGGTAATTTGGCACTGCATGAAGCCGGTAATCATGCACCACAAGGAAACCAAGCCCCTGAATTATATACAGGTATGATGTGAACTATTAATTTATATACTTTCTTTTTTCCACAATGATGCTCAAAACTTGTGTTTTCATATACATCTGTCATATCTATCAGATGGGAACTTCATTAGAGAAATAGAACAAGATGGGAATTTTACAGCGCATGACGCCCATGGCACTGATTTACCTTCGGGTATTATTCACTTATTCTTCAATTATTATGTTGTCGATCATTATGAATATTGTTGATGACTACAAGTCCACCCACCATATTGATATTGATCTCAAACTTGTAGATGACAATGAGGATAACCCAGATGACGAATTTGGTGACAATGAGGTCAATGCAAAACAATCCAGAAATTTTGTTAGTGCTAGGGAGTACTACTGCTTCAAGCTGCAAGTCAGGAGGAAGCTTTTTAACATCATCTTGTTCGGTCATCGCCTTTTCCAACAGTGGGCTGTTGACATGTATATCAAGATTGAAAACTATGCGGCTTGATTGGTACTCAAAGCCGGAAAATCAAAAGGTTATACGCGCTGACCTCTACCAGGTAGTGTTCTTGTGTTTATTTTAATACAGCATAATGCAATGACATTATGGACGTTCCAAGAATTTGTATAACGTTCTATGCTATTATAGGGTCTTGTTGACACCGTCGTTGTCGGCGAGTCACGCGGAGATCGAATTGGCAAAAGAATTGTGCTTCCACGTACATTTCCTGGTGGTGATCGCGACATGCAACGGAGGTTCTTGGATGCTATGGCAATAGTGCAGCGGTGGGGTAAACCGGATTATTTTATCATGATGACGTGCAACCCATATTAGGAGGAGATAACCGATAAGTTGTTGCCTGGACAACTGCCGCAGGACCGTCCAGACCTGGTGGCAAGAGTATACAAGGCTAAACAGCGAGATATGATGGACTTACTAACTAAGGGTAAGCATTTGAATGCAGCCTATGTACATGTGGCGAGTTCGAGCGAGGTCTCCCGCATGAGCATATACTTCTAATCATGAAAGCAAAAGGCAAGTTATCGACACCAGATGACTATGATCGAGTGATATGTGCAGAGACACCGGACAAAGAGAAACACCCCGTTCTACATGAACTGGTCGTCAAACACATTGCATGGACCATGTGGCGAGTTGAAAAAAAGTTGCCCTTGCATGATTGATGGTCAGTGTCGGTTTCATTACCCGCGAGTTTTTTATGATGCCACACAACAAGGGAAAGACTCATATCCCATCTATAGGCGGAGGGACGATGGGCGTCGAATTAGGATCAGAGGAGCAGATTTGGACAATAGGTGGGTGGTCCTTACAACCCTTCACTACTTATGCGATACAACCGCCACATTAATGTGGAAGCATGCTCGAGCATCAAAGGCGATCAAGTACTTGTTCAAGTACATCTACAAAGGTCATGATCGTACATCCTTTGCATTGAAGAGGATATCATCAATGATGGTGGAATCATCAATGAAATCCGACAATATAGGGATGCGATATGTATCTCCTCCGAGGCTATTTACATGATTTTTGGTTTTAAAATGTTTGGTGTCGATCCATCGTACTACAACTCGGCTTCATTTGCCAAATATGCATACGATTGCATTTAAAGCATGTGAGAATCTTGCGAGATGTTGTAGCTCGACCATCTTCTTCAAAGTCCATGCTTACGAATACTTTGAGATGAGCAGGAAGTTTCAAGCGCACGAAAATGGTTGTCTGAGAGAGTTTCGAACATTATAGATGGATACCGAAATAAGAAGTGGCGAATAGAAGAAATAAGAGATATGATTGGAAGACTTGTGCATGCACACCTGCTTTGAAGGAGAGAGGTACTACTTGCGTGTGCTCCTAAGTCATGTCCGAGGTGCCACTTCATTCGATGATTTAAAAGCGATAAATGGCAAGCCATGCGGTTCCTTGAGGAGGCGGTGAGCACTTAGGCCTTATTGAGCACGACAGGACTCTTGATGATTGCATGACGGAGGCAGCCACATTTGAGATGCCTTTTGCCCTAAGGCGGTTATTTGCAACTATCTTGGTGTTTTTGAGGCAACAAAAATCCGGCATTTGTGGGACAAACACACAGCATCAATGTCCGAGGATTCTGGCGTAATCAATCCAATGAGGCAACACTTGAGCAGATGGTCCTTAGAGATATCGAGGATATGTTGCAATCCATGGGAAAAGATATTACAATCTATGGACTTCGGATTTGGTTGAGAACGATGGTTCTTGACGGTGAGTACAAAGAGGTATGAGAGGAGAGGCAAGTCGGCGTGGACAAAGAACACCTAGATTTATTTAGTAGTTTGAACAATGAGCAGTGGCTGGTTTCAATGAAATAATGGATCATGTGATGGAACACAAAAGCGGATATTCTTTGTTGATGGTCCGGAGGCACCAAGAAGACATACTTGTACAAGGCATTGCTTGCAAAGGTGCGTTCGATGGGCGAGATAGCGATTCAAGCTGCTACATCGGTATAGCGGCGTCGATAATGCGGGAGGACGGATTGCACACTCGGGTTCAAAATTCCAATCAAGCTCACCGACAACAACATGTGTAGTTTCATAAAGCGAGTGGTGCAATGAGTTGCTTAAACAAGCCTCCTTGATAATTTGGGGACGAGGTCGCTATGACAAAAGCGTCAGCGGTTGAGGCGCTTGATAGATCCTGAAGGACATAATGGATTTGTTCTTTGCCATTTGGGGAAAGGTTGTGCGTCTTTGGTGGGGATTTCAGGCAGGTCCTCCCCGTTGTGACACGTGGGACAAGAGCACAGATCACGGATGCTACACTTCTAAGATCCTATCTGTGGGAGAAGACCCGGAAGATACGCCTCACGCGCAATATGCGAGCACAGGCTGATCCTTGGTTCTCTGAATACCTCCTACGGATCGTGATGGAGCAGAAGAGACAATGGCGGCGACTATGTGCGTCTCGACGACATTGTGATCGGCTATACCGAGGATGAGAAAGCTATTAACACACTCATCGACAATGTCTTCCCATCGTTGCATGCCAATGCTAGATCGAGAGAGTATATGAGCACACGTGCTATTCTTTCCACCAAGAACGATCATGTCGATGACCTGAATGACAAGATGATCTCCAGGTTTCCAGGCTCAGAAAAGTTATACCATAGCTCCGACTCCATCGAGGATGACTTGCGAGAATAATTACGATTGATTTTCTAAACTCGATCACACCAAATGGCTTGCCCCGCATGTGTTGAGATTAAAGGTTAAGCGCCGGTCATTTACGCTCGGAACCTCGACCCTCATAATGGCCTATGCAATGGGACACGACTTATGATTAGAGCCTTCCAGGATAATGCAATCGACGCAGAGATTGTTGGTGGTCAACATGCTGGAAAGAGGGTCTTCATACCTAGGATCCCTATGTCACCCTCGGAGGACATCTCACTTCCTTTCAAACTTAAGAGGAAACAGTTCCCCATTCGCCTGAGTTTTGCGATGACAATTAACAAGGCGCAGGGTCAGACTATCCCAAACGTCGGTATTTACCTTCCCGAGCGATATTCTCACATGGTCGACTATATGTTGCATTGTCAAGGGAGTGTCGAGAGGCGAGCGGATTTTGGCCAAGCCAAACAACGAGGTTGATAAATCTGGGAAAAGCACCAAGAACATTGTCTATAGAGATGTTTTGGGGAGATGAGGCGAGTCGCTATTAGGCATTTATTTGCACCTTGTTATTGTATCTGTAACTACTTGTGGATCTAACATTATTTGTTTTTATTTGCAGGTTTAGCGAAGGAGAATAAGCAGCAGAAGAGGAGGTAAGGTGGATGAACACAAGGGTATCTTCTTCGATTGAGCAAAAGGTGAGAGCTCTGCTTCTCCATCTGATCCCCCCTGATATGTATGTAATGACCAGATGGGGTACGCACGTGATATGTAATAATCAGATGGAGTAGGCATACATAATGATAGTGCCTACACCTTTTTTCAGATGATAAGAGCAAAATGTATGCTACTGTGTTCTTTTTGAGCTTCCATGCATAATATTTTTCTATGAGTATAATGTGCTAATGTGCTGATGTATTGCAATATTTCAGGTTTTCAAGTTTGTCAGGTGAGAAACACTGCATAGAAAAAAGGTTGAACAGACATTCATGGCAGGAAGAGGTAGAGGACAAATTGAGTGTCGAGGTACTCCGTGAGATAGAGGATAAAGAAAGGAGTCAGCACATGAAGAGAGGCACCCAAAGTTAAAATGATACAGTCCTAATAACATCAACAATCTATAATAGTTATTAGCTTTTGCTATTCACTTGCTGTTTAGCCTATAGTTCAGCATCAGCTGAGATTGTGCTCGCCTTTTGGGCCATCAGATTTCCATGTTCTGATAATTAACCGAATGGGTTATGTTTTAATGTAACTGATTTGGGTTTGCAACTGTTTATGCATATAATTCTGAAGAACACACATCATTACTGTTAATAATATATTGTACACGACTTGCTTCTTGATAATGTCAAGCATTATTACTACTATATTGAACATACGTCCAGGACGAAAGTTTGTTTTACCAGAAAAATTTAAGCTGGTTGAAATAACTAGCATGTATCTTCTCATTGCAAAATTTTATTTTACACGTGATCAGCAATAATATAATATAAAACTTAAGTACGAAACTCACCACAGTGGAAATCTGCTATGTCATCGTTTTATCAGGCTCACATCTCTTGGAACAACTTAAAGCAATTCCCTGGCCCCTCCTGTCCAGCACAGCCACTGAACTAAACCTTCTGTATTTGTATATAAAAAGGTAAGAGAAAACACACACAAAATCAAAGATACGTTCCGATGAGCTGAAACCAATATTTTTGTATTAAAATGTATTACGAAAATAACTCCATTAATTCTGTATGCGTGGTGAATAAAAAAAGAAAAAGAAAAGCATTGGGCCTGAGATAAATCAAAGCAAAAAAGGAAAAGCATTGGGCCTAAGATAAATTAAAGGAAAGTGTGGGTCCTGAGATAACGCTCACGATTCCCAATCCTCACGCTATGGAAGTATACTTCCCGTGATTTCCACCTTCCATATCCCAATCCTCACGCTATGGAAGTATATTTCCCGTGATTTCCACCTTCCATATTGCCTACAACAATATATCTCTCGATCAGGAGCAGAAAGAAGCAATGGGTTTTGCATCGTAGGGTTTCCTTCCACCTCTCCTTCATCATCTCTCACAAAGGACTACCGCATCTCACACCCCTCCACCGCGCCGGCCTCCTACACCGCAAGTCTCTCCAGCATCTGTCCGTGGTGAACTACCATCGTCCTCCATGTCTGGGTCACAATCCCCGGTGGCCTGTGCGGATCAATCTGCTATCATCACGGTAATGATATCTCTCTGTAATTACATCCTATTCACGATTTCACATCTACAAGGCAACATAGTCACTAGAGGGGATCCAACAAAGTGAATCAACATGCCCTGTGTGACCCCACAAAATTGCCAAGATGCTTTGTGTGACTGTAAAAATTCTTTGGGCAACATCCACCTGATTACTTGAGAGAATATTCACGCAAGTGAATATCAAAAAGTTGATTGAATGAACAATTAGAGAAAGAAACAGATACTGAAATTTTGTTGGAAAGAATGTCCTGATGCCACTAAGTTAAAGTAAACATGTCAAAATATGTGCACCCAGTTGTGATGTATTCACTCCGTCCCAACATATAAGATTGTTTTTCAAGGTAACAGAACTTAGGGGCCTAATGTTAACAGCGTGACAATAATATGTGCTTCGGTTTTCAGGAAAACATCGACGGGGGAGCCAAGAATGAGCATACCACCAAATACGAGGATATGAACACCGACTCAACAAAGGCAATACGAGAACAAACCATCATCGATGATACAGAAAATATGCAGATTGATGAGGTCATACCCTTTTATTTGCATGCGAAACCCCAAGTCGAAAAAGGCGGTTTTTATTTTCACATGTCACTATTATTTTTACAGCGTGACAATAATATGTGCTTCGGTTTTCAGGAAAACATCGACGGGGGAGCCAAGAATGAGCGTACCACCAAATACGAGGATATGAACACCGACTCAACAAAGGCAATACAAGAACAAACCATCATCGATGATACAGAAAATATGCAGATTGATGAGGTCATACCCTAAGACAAGCATGCGAAACCCCAAGTCGAAAAAGGCGGTTCTTATTTTCACATGACACTATTATTTTTATTCTGCCGGGACAAAACAATATGTAATTTGTAGTATAATAATATCATGCCTACATAATATTATATTATTGTGTGTTTCAGTTAGTAAGCAAGCGAGGAAGAACCAAATGGAATAGACGACAAAGACGAAGTAGAGAAAAATAATAGCATGCAGGCCACTGATTGCGAAGTGATAAAGGCATGCTTTCTTTTCAACTATCCCAAATAGTTCTAATTCTAATTATATTATATCCTGCATAGGAATTATTCTTTGTAATATTTGCTCTCAGGAATTAAACTTCAAGGAAACAAGTGAACAAATGCAGCCACCTGAAGACGATAAATTAGCACAAACATTCAACATCGAAGAGGCAGAAACTATAGGGGACAAGCTGGCAGAATCAAATGAAAAAGCCGACAAAGGAGAAGTGGAGAAAAAGAAAAGCACGCGGGGCACTGATTCCGAGGTGATAGACGCATATTTTCTGCCCAACTATGTCTCAAATAGTTTGAATTCTAATTATATTATATCCTGCATACAAAATATTCTTTGTAATGTTGCTCTCAGGAATTAACCTTCGATAAAACAAGTGAACGAATGGGGCTAGCTCAGGATGAGGAATTAGCACAAACATTGGGCACCGAAGGGGCGGAAACTATATGGGACACTCTGGTAGAATCAAATGGAATAGCCAACACAGAAGAAGTGGAGAAAAAGCAGAGCAAGCAGTCCACTGATTCCGAAGTCTCCGAAGTGACAGAGGCATCTTTTCTTTTTCAACTATGTCCCAATAGTTCTAATTCTAATTATGTTATATCCTGCATACCAATTATTCTTTGTATTGTGGCTTTCAGGAATTATCCTTTGATGAAACAAGTGAACAAATGGTGGCAGATGAGGACGAAGATTTAGCACAAACGTCCGGCATGAAAAGGCCACAAACAGTGAAGCCTATCCGATTACATAACAAACCCAAGAAAGCACCAGACTATGTGGTGGCTCCAGAAGGCACGTACAAGTCCTTCTATGCCTTACTTTTGCCACATTTATTTTATTCGTTGTTAATAAATGTTTTGACTTACATCATGATAGATTATGCTTGCACCGGCGATGATTGGTCCGTGATTGAAAATATCATGACTGAACCAAGCGATAAAAGAAATTTAGTGAGCATCAACGACTCATATCTCAAAAAATTACAATTACTATGCCTTTTAACCGAAGGAGAATTTGTTGGCGACGAAGTAAGTATATGTAGCTTTATGATAAGAGGATGTTATTAACATGAGTTCCTGTTATCTCCTAATCAAGGTGTGCACTTGATATTGTAGATCATAGACGCATACATACATTGCATAAGTGCTAAGCAACATCTACAGATGAGGTCAGGTGGAAGTGTGTTCTTAAGAGAATGCATGCATCTCTAAGATGATAAAGGAATTTAGCTCTATACGGGATGACGCACCAAAATGGGTATTACAGAGAGCTAAAACTTATTTGGAACATGATATGGTGAGTCTCAGTTCCGTACATATTAATTCAATAGAGGACAAATGTTTGTATACATGGGACCTAAACTAACAAAACAACTATTTTCAGATATTCGTTCCAGTTAACATTGAAGAGTTTCATTGGTACCTAGCAGTTATAAATACCGGGAAGCGATGTATCCAGGTGCTCGACTCGGTAGGCCCAGGAATGAACCGCAACGACCTCACTGCTATGGTTAGTTATTAGTCCCACTGCACCATCTTTTGATAAGACAATTTTCTGTTATTCTTCGATTGTGATGCTAATACTTTGTCATTTATTCATGCAACAGCTGAAAGGACTGGAAAATGTATTCCAATATGCTAAGCTTCAAATGGAACTAAAATCTGATAAGTGGAAAGACTTAAACATCAGTGCATGGCCAAGGGAAGAGTGTATTAAGAAGAGACTGCACACAGATGGGTATACCTTCTAACTCAAAGCAATCGACATTATGTGTTTTTGTGTGTCCCCATTAGTTGCATCACAAAACAAATTTCTCCACAATAAGAATAAAAGTATACAAGCTGAAAGGATACAGACTGCAGAATAAAATGAGGCTATGCACCGATTTGACGGGGACAAGCAGGGGTCGGAGAGACTAACCTGGACCCGGACGAGCGATGAGAAGGGAGGGTCCCGAGCAGCAGCACAGCACGCAGAGCTCTTCGTGGTCATCCATGGAAGGAAGGAACTCCTGCTCCTGCTCCGGACCGAATCGAACAACCAATTAAAGTTGTCGTCGGAGAGCAAAGCATCTGGATCGAGGGATAAGAGTTGAAACCGAACCTTCTTGGCGTCTGGCGGTGGGAAGGAAGTTCATGGCGCGGGAGAAGGTGGAGACGTTCATGTCGGCGGCGGCAAGTCGTCGGGAGGATGGAGGCCCGGCGTCGCCGTGCGCATGACGAGCTTGAGCGCCTCCTCGACCACCTCGGCGACCTTATATGAAGAAAGGCGGGCGGATCAGCGGCTGCGCGCCCGCCGGCGATGGTGACGAAGGGCAGTTCAAGGGAACTGCGTGCCCGGTGGCGATGGTGACGAAGGGGCGGGCAGATCAAGGCTGCGCGCCGCCGCATCGGTGACGGGCGAGGCGGGCACATCGCGGCCTCCGCGCCCGCCGGCAGCGATGACGAAGGGAGGCGGGGCACATCGCGGGCCTCGCGCCGCCGTGATCTTGTGAAGGGAAAGGCGGGCGCATCGGGGCCTCCGCGCGGCGGCGATGGTGGCGAAGGAAAGGAAGGCGATCGGGGCCTCCATGGCGGTGGCGATGGTGGCGAAGGGAGGGGCGGCCACCACGGATCGCCGGTGTGGATGGGGAATGTGGCGTGTGCGGTGAAGGAGGATAGAGGAGGGAGGAAGAATGGGGAATCGGCGTGTGCTGTGGAGCCGAAACCGACTGGAATGGCTCATTTCGTCTCACGGGTTCCTCTCGACGTCGACGTCTTGTTTCTCTGAATAGACTTTTGCGTGAGGCTGAAATTCGACAATTATACCTTGGAACATCTTCAGCCGTCGCCTTCCATCACATCACATCCGCCATTGTTTAGTTGGGCCCAATCTTGGATTTCGTCGAGATTTCCTTGATATATGTATGTTCGTACAAGGAAAACCATTGGCACTGGTGTTTTATCTGCCGTGGAACTCCAAGCGAGACTAGCTAGCTGCGTTAAGGGAATCGGCGTGTGCTGTGGAGGAGGGAGTGAGGGGCGTAGAAGGTTCACTAACTGAGTTTTTTATTTAATACTACTACTTCACTAATCTCCTTTGTTAAGCACGTTTAACCAAACTATATTAACTTCTTACATTATTTTTCATACATTCGAGAGAGGATTATGAGTGGTGAGCGGGATTTTCTTTATCATCACTTCTTTATTACAGTCATGATCATTTGATGATTTTAAAAGTCTTCTTATATAAATATCTATAAAATTGATAAAAGAAACTATTGAATATATTAAGTTTGTAATCATGCATGTCATCGTGTGGTTTGTGGATGGTAAATTTTATGGAGTACTTCACAGGAGAAATTTTGTCGACTCTCCTACGGTATTTTTCGATGTGTATCGTTATACTTACATTCTATGGTGTATCACTATTTAACTATGAGTTCTGTTTTAATAGGATCATATCACAGATTTTAGAACAAAACTAGCCGTCATTTTAGTGGACTCAGAATTGAATGATGATAATATAAGAAATCGAGACATTGAAGATGACGAAGACAACACAGATCCCACGGATTGTTTGATTTTGGAAACACCCCCTGAGAACCTCAAACCATCGAATACATCGTCAGAAGTTGAGCAGGAGTCGCAATCATTTATCCTTTCGCCCTCTCTCACTCCAACAAATGATGACTTAATAGATGAACTTTGTTTGTTCATCGGTATGGTTGATGATGTCGCTCTACTAGAGTAAGCCATATATTTTTAGTTCATTTTGTATTATAATAAATTAGTATGATTTTATTATAATTTACATAATTTAAATTTTACAGAAGCGAATGGGTGAATAGCTCTGATCCTTATCCCATTAGTTTGAATTTGAGACAAATAAAAAACATATTAAATAATGATGAATGCATGGATGTTGATTGCTTCAATATGGTTGTACGGATACTAGCGTGCCACGAAGTCCAGCTTTTCAGAGACATTCCATGTCACTACATGGATCTAAATTTTTGTGTAAGTCATTATAATCATGTATTACATTTTGCCTCATGGAACTAATATTTTCTTTTTCTTATTTTAGTTCATGTCCTACTACGCACGAGACTCACGTCATTGTGGAAATATGGACATTGCTATGTTGAAATGGATGTTTGATAGCTGGCCAGACAGTAATGAGTATCATATTTCACAGTGTCATACAGTAAGTTTTAAAATTTTAATTTGTAACGATGGTTTGTCATGTCTTAACTAATGTTTTAAATTTTTAAATGTATGCATCGTTGCAGATTTTATTGCCTTGGGATATTTGTGGGATATTTCTATTGTTTGTTTTCGATCAAAATAAAAAAGTTGTCTCAATTATGGATCCGATACCAATACCTATTTTGGGAAAAAATGTACTTAAAACTGTGGTCAACAACCTAAACCATGCACTCCAAGTTGCAAACCCTGCATTCAAAGACGACATCTCTAAATGGAAATGGAAAGTTCCTGTTGTTCCAACAAACTCACATGGGTATGAATCTTTTCAATGCATTACAAGATTAATTGATTTATTCAATAGACAATGTAATATTTTATAAATGCAGTGCCTTGTCGGGTTATTTGGTGTTTAATTTCATGCACTCAATGTGCGATGGACAGCTATATTTTCCCATACCCCAGGTTAGTATTTACACCATGCTTATTTGTATACACATTGCGCATTATTTTGTTATAACAATGTTGCATAATGCATATGTAGGATGATTTTGAACTGAGAAAACAATTTTTGGTGCATATTTTAAAGTATGAAGAGAATGAAGCTCAAGACAATATCCCATCAATTGAACGAAGCATCATAGATCGCATCAATAGATGGACCTTCATTGCTTGAAAAGAGGGACCTTCAAGAGATGCATAGTTATTGACTCTAAAATATCTTTTTGTAACAAATTATAATACAATTATTATGTCATCGTGCATATTATGTGATGACATGTTTCTGGATCATGTGTTACACGCGCTCTCATATCATTGGCAAAAGATAGTTGGCTCGGTAATAAAAACTCACTAACATAAAAAATAGATTCACAAAATATGACACTCTTTTGAAAATATATTTTAATATTATATTATATCAACTCATTTTGTTTGAGACGTGCGTTGCACGTGCATGCTTACTAGTGAAAAATAGTATGCAAAAGAAAACAAAAGTTTTGACCAGGTTGAGTACTGATAAATTCCAGACAGTAAAGAAAATTCATGTAAAAAAAACAGTACACTCGACATATTAAGCACGAAGTGCTAGCTTTATTTTACAATATCACAAGTACAGAAAATAAAGTTCAGGCCAAGTGATGCTCAGTTGGTATAGCAGGAAGAACTTACATAATCTCTTCCAAGAGCGGCATAGTGTTGTAACCCATTGCATGAACCATCCTAAAAGATGAAAAATGTGACCAGTAATTAGTAATGTCGTGACAAATGCTGGCTGGGCAGAGATATCTCAAATGCTTTCATTGCAAAAGCATAAGTAACACCTCGGTGCACATATATATTGAGTTATTAACCTTGATCAATCCTAGGATATTGACCTTTCCTATTCTCTATTTACAGGTGATGATTTAAGTAATGTCGAAACCCATGCGAGTGTGCCTCATTCTCAACGAAGACAATACCTGATGAATAGGTAGGTGAGAGACAGCACCATGAGGTGATGAACTTTCTAATGCCTTAGAAAGATCCATGCATGCAGCTAGACATTGAAATGGATCCTCGGCATTAATCCACCAACAGTTCCCATCAACAGGATTTGATGCTGAATCAAATATATCAGGCAAATGATCCTCCACAAACGCTAGTTTGCTCTCATGAAAAGCTTTTCAATGCCTCCGCCATATTTGTTAGCCAAATGTATCTTCAACCAGCGTAAACCAGATTTTCCGAGTGGCAGCCCTTCAGCATACTCTAGAACACCTCGGCATAGATCTGAACCTAGGTGACTAAGATGTGGATGCATAGGGTATGCACGACCACGGAAATCTAGATTATGAGGATAATAGAAGCCATCCTCCTCTCTCATTTTACGAGCAACCTATTCACAAAGGTGGAAACGGTATAGCATCAGTAACGGCATACCATATCAAAAAATGTAGACTGTGATATCTAAGAAAGTAAGAGCGCCTCTTTATAACACATACAGAGAGTTTTAGTTCTGTATCGCATCGCTCAGCATGCAGTTCACGGTTAGCTTTCTTTGTCTTCTTTACGCTCCACTTCCATTTCTGGATTTCATCTGGGTCTTCTGTTTCAGGTTGTTCAGGTAGAGGAATCTATACACAAAACAGAAGCGCGAACAGGTAGTTAAAAACATGTGTGGCCACTAGGCGTATTATGAAAACTGAAGGAAACAAAGTATTCACAATGTCAGAATTGACAATATGCAGTAGACTCACATTTCCCTTATCAACAAGTCCTGCAATACCCCCACCACGACTCCAAATAGTCTCAACAACGTCATGTACTTGTCTATTCACTCTCCATTTAGTACCCCCAAGGATATCTAATGCCTGCCAATATGAAAATGCTTCAGACTGCTTTCATCATTCAATAAAAATAAGCAAGCACAAATGAATAAACATCAGAAATAATCATTAAAGCAGGAAGAATATCTAGACCATGCTGTTATGAGACTAACATTTACTACTAAGGAAACGAGTGTTGATGACGTGCCACTATGCCAGGGGAAACGAGTTTAAAAATATGAAGGCAGGCTGTGTCAAAGATGAGTGGTCAGCAAACCTCGAATACTTTTCGCAGCTGTTTTCTTGGAACACTCTTAATGGCTTCCTTCTGGTCCTTCACACCATGTGTACGCATAACATACGAAGGCAGAAAAAGGTGTCCACCTTTATCATAGCTGAAACAATACATGGTTCGAAAATGATCACCAGACAGAAGATGTAATCAATTATATCATCTAATTAACCATACATAGCTACTTTAAATACTGATGAACTAGTAAATACCCAACATAATTAACTGGAAAAGGACAAATGCATGAATCACTAGCATACCCCTTCCATTTTGTAGGAGGTACCAGCATAGGAAGATAGGGTATCTCCACGTGTCTAGCCTGCAAAAAGTTCAAACTTCTAAATACATGTGAAGCATTTCCATTGAACAGATAAAAACAAGAAAATGGAATCTGCAAATTTGTGAACAAACTCGATGGGTTGACACTTGAGAAAATCCAGATTGTAAGAATAAGGAAAAGAAAACAAGTGGATGGTCTTTTTTATAGGTTAAACGTCTATATCCATCCAGAAAAGAACAGCATAGCAGTGCAAAACAAACTTACAGTGCTTTCAAACCCCTCATGCACAAGAGGATCACACTCTATCACGAAGTGCTTCTTCTTTAGTCTCCTGCTCATTGAACAGAAATGTCAGAACAGATCTAACCAATCTAAGCAAGCACATGATACTGACACAACAGTGCGTGTCAATGCGAAAGCAAAGCATGCAATAAAGGCAAACACTGGGAAAATGTGCAGCCCTACCCATTTTCTACAATAGGCTTTCGCAATACATGCTTAAATGCAGGTCGAAAATCAGGAGAACTGTCGGGTGTTTGGTCGGCTGGTGACTGCACAAATGCCGAATCCAATAACAGTTCAATCAGGCGAGTTCCTAGCTGCAGTCACAAAAGGAGGATTACCTTCCGTAACATATGAGACAAAACTCTGTAATTGTAGGTATGCTATCTGGAAAACAAACCTTCACTTGGGCTTCTGTGCCCCACTCCTCCAATTCAATCTCCTGTTGCACAAGCTTCTGTGCTTCAGTCAATTTCCTCCTCCTCACCAAACTCTTAACAAGTTTCCGGCATTTTGCCTGTTCCTTGTCTAATGCTGGATCATTTTCACTTTCAGTTTTGCTCCTAGTTTTTCTCCTAGTCTTCTGAAAGAAAGCCTGGACTTTGTACTGCAGAACAATAAACAGCTTTCAACACACAGAAAAAACAACTGACACTAAGGAAACATTGTGTGATGAATACTGAATGGCAAAATGAAGAACCTCCTATAATAGCATTGAGTTCATCCTAATTAACGTGATCAAACTCCAGTCCACAACTAGCGCACAAGCAGAATAGCCAAGGCCTGAGCCAGGGGAAGATTAATTCCTAATCCAAGGCTTTGTCATCCATAAATATAATAAACCCCACACATGATTTCCGATCTGGCAATCCACCATCATGTCACATTGTCAGTGCCAGAAAACTTATTGTAAAACGGGCAACATAGATGCCATCTCCACTTGGCAACCAACTCACATGATGTCTATTGGATCTTAATAAACAAAGTAGGTCAACAATGTCATCCAGCTATCACACCACGACACAATTTGGAGATAAAATATCCTAGCCCATAACACATCCACCACCACCAGTTGCATAATGTCCTCGGTTCCTCCAATTTGTTAACTTCATTACATTGTCAGACTTCTAAATGGGCATGTCAATCAAGTCAAATTGTTGACCAGTCAGATGGAAATCGCAAGGAAATGAAAGCTCTGCACAACAACGTCTAAAGTCCATCTACATTAATTGCACTAAGGTCACCCATCACTAAGTCTAAATCTCACATTGCTGTAAACGAGCTATTTCTAAGTCATGAGTAATAGATAGCATCGAAAAATTGTCTGCGATGAAGTTGCGCTTCATTGAAAACGAACCTCCCGCTCGACGGCCTCGCCGATGGAGTGCGCAGCCTGGACGACGCGGACGCTGCCGCAGCCGTCCTTGCTGGACATGAGGAGGCCCATCATCTTGTGCATGACGATGACGGCGACCTTCTCGGCGGGGAGCAGGAGCAGGTACTTGGCGTAGACGTGCTTGACCCGCTTGCGGCGCTGCACGTCCTGGTCCCGGGCGACGGCGTCGCGCAGCGGCTCGAACCAGCCGAGGAAGAGCGACTTGACGTAGGGCAGCTGGGGGGCGAGGTGGCGGTCGAGCATCTCGCGCTCGAGCTGGCAGTACTCCTCGGCGGCGCGCGCCCAGGCCTCCGTCTCCGCCTTGACCTGGCGCTGCCGCAGCCGCCGGTGGTCCGCCCTCCGCGCCCGCTCCCGCTCCTTCTCCCGCTCGAGGATTATCGCCAGCTCCTCCTCCACTGCCGCGTCGTCCGCCAGCGGCGGGGGCGGGTGGGGGATCTGGTAGGAGTCGGCGGGGGAGTTGAGGAAGGCGAAGAGGTCGAGCCAGTCGAAGGCGTCGGTGTTGAGGGGCGGGGGCGTGGGGATGGGGAGGAGCGTGACGGGGCGGGGCGGGGGCGCGGCCGCGGGCAGGACGGCGACCATGGGCGGCGGCGGCGAGAGGCGGCGCAGGCGGGGCCGAGGCGGGGGCGCGCACGTGGAGATGGGGGCGAGCAGGAGAGGCATGCGCCGCCGCCTGGGCCGAGCGGCTGCGCTCCGGCAGCCGGAATTGGGGCGGAGCCGGTGAGGTGGAGGTGGTGGAGTGGGGGAGAAACCTCGGTAGAACCTTGGAGGGAGGGAGGAGAGGGAGGAGACCGAAGGGGAAGGTGATAAGGGGGATGGGAAAAAAATATCGGGGGTTAGGAGGGGGAGCGGGTGAGGTGGCCGTCGGATCGCGTCGGGCTCGCATCCGACGGCGGGAGTTTGTGTCAAGTTCAAGACTGGAGTTGCGTAAACGTGGAGGGGCCTGGCGGCTGGGCGTGGATAAGGTTCCGGCCTTGGTAAGTTTCTGCTGGTTTTTTTTTTTTTGAAACGGAGGCAAAAACTTTGCCTCATCCATTAACTAAGAGAGAAAAGAGTTTGTTACAAGTCACTCAATATACGGCATGAGATCACTCTCGCAAAATAAGAGACCCTAATTTTTTTTGCACCGGCGATGACCCAAAGGTTGGCCTCAGAATCGATGGAGTCAAGCAATGTAGGTGGAAGGGTGCTCTTGTGCTTGAAGCCCTTGCGTTTCGCTCATTCCAGACGGTCCACGTAACAAGCATGGTGAGGGACACCTTGACTTGGCGGTTTGGCGTGCCATTGTCGCAAGTACTTGCCCACCAAGCCTCAACCGAGTCGAAGAGGGGCCAATCATTGGTGTCAAGACCGTGAATGTGGTATTTGTCAATGATCAAGGACCAAAGCCTTCGTGTGTAGCGGCATTTGAAGAAGAGATGAGGCCCACATTCCTGCACTCTCTTGCAAAGAGGGCAGAGATCACAGTTGGGCCACCCGCGTTTGGCCAATCTATCGGCGGTCCAAATTTTGTCTTGCAACGCCAGCCAAGCGAAGAACTTGACTTTTGGGGGGCCCAAGTCTTCCAAACCATTTGGATGCAGTTCTAATCATGAGCTTAATTCCATGTTTTGGAGAGGAGAGGAGAAGCGGCTCACACTGCTCTTCGTGCAATGCTGCGCGAATTCGGAGATCTGTTTTTCCTTTCCTTTGGATGCAGTTTGGGAATTTGATCTGCAGTTATAAATGCATCTTAGGCCTTGTAGTACATTGCAACAAGCTTAGGAAAGGGGTCTAGAGAAATAAAGCAGTCTTTTTTTAAGTATGGGTATACTTAATTATAAAGGGTGACGCTTAATTATGCGTCTCTCCTATGAAAATAGGCAGCGGTGCTTCAGAAAAATACGGTTTATTTTTTTAAACACCTCCTTAAGCATCTAACATTGTACAAGGCCTTACATCGCCGGTGCTCCACCACGTCCATGTGACCAGAGATGCTCCATAGGAGAAGAATAAAACAATGGTAGACATCGTTCTAAGCACCACCAAGCAAGTTTATCATTGTTTCATTCGCAAAAAGAAAAGGTTTATCATGGTTTCTAAGATGGAGATTCCATGGACACCATGTGCTCACAAAATGCAGGTAAAACAGTTGGCCACATTAGTTTAAGGCAAATATTAATAATCTAATGTAGATTGTTAGCGTTTGCCAACTAACGTCCAGATTTGCCATGCGAAAATAGAAAAAAAATATATCATAATGTTGTGTAAAATTTGCCATGCTCTAAAGTGAACATGTAGTTTAAGAAAAATACCCAAAATTTTATTATGATGCATCGACTAATTGCCATGCTTTTGATCGGGATCCTAAGTACTTGAGGGCGTCATATTTTTAAGACTAAAAATCGGTCATCATATGTATACTGGGGTTTGCCTAATTAGCGATGTAAAATCATACAAAGTATAATCAAACTAGACATGTGATAAGAATTTTTCAAACATCACTAAAGTTAAAAAAGGTGCAATTTCATCTAGCATATTATTTGAGGTGTTCATTCATTCGATCTAAATAGGGAGACTACGTGGGTCTTAAATCACTCATCGTCTCATCATATAAAACTAAAATTAACTCAATAAAAATTAGTCGCATTTTTTTAATTTCGTAAATGATTTGAAAATTCATAATAACAAAAATGGTATATCAATGATTTTTTGAATGTTTAGCTCTTACAATTTTTCTTTCTTAACATTGATGATTCATTGTAACTACAATTTTTTTTAAAAAAAAATTATTAACTTAGTTCTAATTTCTTAAAATTTTCTTATAGTTTTATTTTAACAAATCAATTATTTCTTAAGTTCCTGAATTTGAAACTCTTATTTATGAAAAGACTATATTTTTTTTCTTTATGATCACATTAAAACGAGTGATACAGCTTTTTTGAAGATTGTAAAGTGAACTACTCAATCCACTCTAGCGTTAGTGTCTGTGGTATATGTTTGTTGTTCGACAAATTTTATCTTCCATGCAATTCTTTGTTCAAAATTATAAACATGTATGATCAAATATGGGTTGAACTAAACTTTTATACTAAACATTTTTATTTCATATAGTCCTATGTTAGTTTTTCATGATATAATTATTGGACATATCATCTTGAATAATAGTTTAGATTAATTAGCGTTGTTAACAATGTATACATAGAACAAAAATAACATAGATTGATTTTCTATTAGAGTATAAATTTATATACTAGTCATTATCTTCTCGTACTAGATACCATTATAAATATGTTTTGTAACGCTAAACTATATTTTGACATGGATATTTTTATATGGTTTTGAATTTTTAGTGAACTCTCTCTAGTCAAAATAGATTTGACCATAAATTTAAGCATATCAATATTGGCATATCATGTCTTGTTATATAGTATCATTCTCCATAGCATCCTCAAATATCAACCGGACATGGTACAATGTTTTATAGTGCACGAACCTAAAAGACAACTTCCAAATGTTTCTAGAATATAAGACAATCAAGATGAGGTGAGACTAATAGATAACTCTAGACTGTATAGAATATCAAGTAGTAGTTAGTGGTTGAGAGCATCTCCAAGGGGACACCCATATCAGCCTCATTTGTCCGCATAAGAAACATCGCCCCAACGGCCCTCCCCAAATCGCCCCATACCTTTGAACAGTCTGAACCACCCCAAAAATTGAAGGAAATATGCCCTAGAGGCAATAATAAAGTTGTTATTCTACATTTCCTTATTCATGATAAATGTTTATTATTCATGCTAGAATTGTATTAACCGGAAACTTGATACATGTGTGAATACATAGACAAAACACCGTGTCCCTAGTATGCCTCTACTAGACTAGTTCGTTGATCAAAGATGGTTAAGTTTCCTAGCCATGGACATGAGTTGTCATTTGATAAACGGGATCACATCATTAGTGGAATGATGTGATGGACAAAACTAATCCGTTAGCTTAGCATAATGATCGTTCAGTTTTGTTGCTACTGCTTTCTTCCTGTCAAATATATATTCCTCCGACTATGAGATTATGCAATTCCCGGACACCGGAGGAATGCCTTGCGTGCTATCAAAGCGTCTGGCGTAATCGGGTGATTATAAAGATGCTCTATAGGTATCTTCGAAGGTGTTTGTTGGGTTGGCATGGATCGAGATTAGGATTTGTCACTCCGAGTATCGGGGAGGTATCTCTGGGCCCTCTCGGTAATGCACATCATATGAAGCCTTGCAAGCAATGTGACTAATGAGTTAGTTACGGGATGATGCACTACGCAACGAGTAAAGAGATTTGTCGGTAACGAGATTGAACTAGGTATGAGGATACCGACGACTGACTCTCGGGCAAGTAACATACCGATGACAAAGGGAATAACGTATGTTGACATTGCGGTTTGATCGATAAAGATCTTCGTAGAATAGGTGGGAACCAATATGAGCATCCAGGTTCCGCTATTGGTTATTGACCGGAGAGGTGTCTCGATCATGTCTATATAGCTCTCGAACCCGTAGGGTCCGCACGCTTAACGTTCGATGACGATATGTATTATATGAGTTATGTGTTTTGGTGACCGAAGGTTGTTCGGAATCCCGGATGAGATCACGGACATGACGAGGAGTCTCGAAATGGTTAAGAAGTAAAGATTGATATATTGGAATGTTACATTCGGACACCGGAATGGTTCCGGAGAGGTTTAGATATTTTTCGAAGCACCGAGGGGTTACCGGAACCCCCCGAGAAAGTATTGGGCCATAGTGGAGAGGAGGAGGCAGGCCGCAAGAGGTGCCCCCCCCCCCTCCCCGCCCCCAAGGGAGTCCGAATTAGACAAGGGGGAGGGGGTGCGGCCCTCCTTTCCTTCTTCCTCTCCCTCTCTTTCCCTCTTCCCCCTCAGTTGGAAAGGAAGGAGGGCCGACTAGGATTGGGAATCCTAGTTGGACTCCCCCACTTGGCGCGCCCCCTAGCACCGACGGCCTCCCCTCTCCTCCTGTATATACGGGGCACCCTAAGGCACAACAGTTGTCTCTTAGCCGTGTGCGGTGTCCCCCTCCATCGTTTAGTCCTCCGGTCATATTGTCGTAGTGCTTAGGTGAAGCCCTGCACGGATCACATCACCAACACCATCATCACGCCGTCGTGCTGACAAAACTCATCGACTCTTTTGTGCCTCTACTGAATCAAGAGTTCGAGGGACGTAATCAACACGACAGATCTTATAAACTATAGTTGTAGTAGTAAATTTCCAGCATGACGGTACACTGATCGCTAGCTCGCGAGCCAGCGGCACCAATATTATTTCCTTAATGAATCAACAGCTGAGCCAATTACACAGCATGCCACCACTCTATTCATCAATCAAGAAACAGCACTACTGGTACAACCACCGGCCGCTACACAATGAATTTTGGCCCTCAAACCAACCACTAGCTACGCGCAACTTAATTAGTACAAACCACCGAACTCCAGTTCAAACCAATGGCGACACAGTGTACAGCAGTATGTACGTACGTATATGTAAACCCGGGCATGGGCAGCCCGTCCCGACGACCCGGCCCGAAAAACCCGGGCCGGGCCGGGCCGGGCTTGACATTCGGGCCGGGCTCGGGCTTCGTTTTGCAGCCCGAAAGCTAGTTCGGGCCGGGCTCGGGCTTCAATTTTTCTTTATTTCGGGCCGGGCTTTCGGGCTTCGGGCCAGGCTTGCACGTGCGCGTATTAAAAAACAGCATTCGGGCCGGGCTTTTGGACTTCGGGCTTGATTTCGGGCCGGGCTCGGGCTTCAAAATATGGAGTATTTCGGGCTTCGGGCCGGGCTCGGGCTTGAGAAATGAAGGTCGGGCTTTTATAAGACCGGCCCGAAACCCGCCCGCCCGACGTTTGCCAGTTTACGTATATGCGGTGGAGCTTCACGCGAGGATGTAGTAAGGCGGTCACCGTCGATGCCCGCAGACTCGTGGCGTCTTCAAGATGACATAGACGGAGTAGACAATGCCGGGGCGTGGCCGAGCACCGTGAGCAGCGGCGAGATGAAGAACTCCGTCTGTGCACACACGCAGCGAAAGTTCAGCAGATGGTCACCAACTCATCACCATGACTACCGACGCAGCTTCATCGCACACGTCGATCGACCAGAGTAGCGGTGCTTACGCTGCGGCGATCGTCTGGGAAGAAGACGCCGAGCGGCGGGAGCATGGCGGCGAAGATGATCTCCAGGCCCGTCGAGCATCCGCCGGAGCTCATCCTAGGCTTGCTCTCGGGCCCTCGGCTACTAACTCGGCGGAATCGGACGATGGCCCCGTAGAGAAGATGCCAGATACCGACGACGACCATATATACGAGTGTTCTTGGTGTCATTGGGCGACTCGTCGCTGCTTTGCTTTGCTGCACGCACAAGTTGTCACGTATCACCGGCGCCCAGACCACGGCTATGCTAAGGCTGGTCACAATGGGCAAGAACATAAGCTAGTAACTTACACACTTCCCTAGACTATGTTACTACCTCCATAGTGGGTAGGAACATCTATGTAATGTCATGCAACGATGTATTTATTAGGTTATAGACTCATTGTTTCTTGGAGTGTGTGATGTTCCGGTAACTTAGCTAGTTACCACAAACACCTCTCTCTTCATTAAATACGTGCCACATAAGCAAAGTTGTATTGGAGTATGTGATGTTACTCCTAAGTTCCTCCCCACCGTGACCAGCCTAAGAGCATCTCCACCCGTCCCCCAAAAAACACCCCAGGACCACTTTTTTAGCCCCAGCCATAAAAAACGCCCCACTTACGCTCCCAAAATCTTGTTTTTCGCTTGAATTAAGTAAAATTAGCCCCGGACCCCGAACCCAGCCCCCTGAGGGGCAGCTGGGAGGCCGGCGCTATTTTTTGTGTCATGTGGCCCACCTGTAGCCACATCTCCTCCCCACTTTCTCTTCCCCCGTCGCTTTCTCCTCGCAGCACAACCCCCACCTTCTCTCTCCCCGTCTGCTTCTCTCTCCCGCTTGCCGCCTTGCCGTGCCGGCCCGGCTGGCGCTCGTCCCGCCCTGACGTCGGCTGCGGCCCGCCTCAAGACGCCGCATAGCGCCCCGCTCCAGCCGGCAGCCGCCTGAGCCGGCTGTTCCGCCCGCCTCCACGGTAGCGCAAGGCTCTCTGCCCGTGCCCCGCCTCCGTCGCCACCATCTGGGTGCCAGAGGAGCTCGTCGACGGGGGTGCACGCAAGGGGGCCTCGGCCTCCGGCGATTCAAGCATTGAGCGCGCACGCAAGGGGGCGCGCGGCCACGACACACGGCGCTCCGCCGCGTGGCCGAGGAGGAGACCCCCGGCAGGGTCCAGCGCGAGATGGCGAGGAAGACGCTGCGCAGGTGGGCTGCACCAGGAACACGTCGCTGCCACGCATGCTCTCCTGCAGCTGCACGTACAGCTCCCCGTCGGCAAACCGTTTGATCTTGATCTGCACAAGCTCGAGGCCCAGGTGGCATGCCAGCATCGGGTTCGTCGTGCCGAAGAAGATGCGGAGCCGGCTGCCGCTGTTGCCGCCATCCTGGACGGGGAGGCGTAGTGGGAAGCGCGGGTCTGGAGGTGGCTGCAGCAGCGGGTTGTGGTCGTACGTGCCGCCGGTGCTGCTCGCTCTGCAGCTCCACCTCCCGCGACGTGGCGGCGAGAAGGAGAAGGAGATGGGGGTGAATGGACGGCGGCGAGGTCGGGTGGAGAGAAGGAGGAGGAGCAGAAGCAGGTGGCCATGGAGGTGGAGGCGGCATGCACGAGCAGAGGAGAAACAAGCCGTCTGTATAAGGGTGGGGGCGCAACTAGTGGAAAAAATTTCAGCCCCAAGATAAATTTTTCACCGGCAGCCCCTCACGCGGCGAAAAAAGTGCCTCCTGGGGGGCTCAACCGCTGTAGATGCTCTAATTTCCGGCTCAGAATATTTCGTGAGTTGCCACGAAATCATTGGCTTAGAGGTGATGAAATAACATTCGTGTCCTTTATGACCGTTGTGTGATTTATGATTAGAAATGATGGCAAAAATATATATGGTGAGACTTGCATGCAACGTCAGAGAATTTTAAATGACCATAGTAGGTTGAGAAGAGAACTAAACGAAGATCGATTTTGAGTTAAAGTCGTATTTTTTGTCTTTATTATCTATGCTTTTACAAAAAAAATGGTCTCACATGAAAGTAGTGTATTTGTTTATTTATGACAAATCCCACATGTGAGTAAAGTATATTTGTTTATATGAGGCTATTTGGATCTTGCCCAGGGTAACCCTGCCAACTCGTAGTCAAACCAAAATATTGACGTGCCTTTTGGCCACCGGTGACTTTGCCAACTATTGGCGGAGAAGGGAACTGGAAGAGCGGGGGGGCGTTGGCAAGCTAAATAATTGGTCGTCATCCAAACTAAAGTGTAGGGCGTGTAAGCGCAAAAAAAATGTAGGGCATGGTCAACGCCAATATTTGGCGCTGGCATTTGGCTTAGAACCACAGCCCTTATGTCTCTTGAAAGGTTGCTAGTTTCAAATGTGGGGATGTATATATTTGTTTATTGGAAGGGCGTTGGAGCTATATGCGAATTCATCCCTCGGCCCCTCCACGACGAGCTCACCGGCAGCCCCATGGCGTGGTGGCTCTGCCCTGGAGTGGGCATTGGCCTTCGTGGCTGGAATGCTGAAAGTGCAACTAATCCCCGGGTGGTTTTGGTAATTAATAACAACATATATATCATTGAACTAATAGTTTCTTGAGAATCATTTCAGAAAGTTCAGTGATATGGGTATGGCAATGACTGAAGATGTGGACCCCTCAAAATGCTAAGGCAAGCATTGGCAAAAGCTCAAGACTCTATTTTTGGTTTAGTGATCCAAGATCACATTGAGTCTATAGGAAAGCCAATACTATTAAAGGGATGAGGTTATGTTAATGATCTGGTTGCTCAAAGTGCTTAGTGATCTATCTCCCAAACCATCGCAATCTTTCATTCCAACATACACTCATAAGTAATCTCGGTCCCACCGATTTCCTAAACTCACCACACCGAGATGAACCACCTCACCACAAAGCCAAACCCTAGTAATTTCGGTTTTCCGATTCCAAACTCGGTCTCACGAAACTAGTGTTGCCAAGCTTCAGAACATACATCATCATATCGGTGTCACCGAGATGATAAAGTCGGTCCCACCGAGATTGGCAAACCCTAGTCTTTGGAAGAATCGGACTCACCGAGATTGTATTTTCGGTCCCACCGAAAATCCCAACGTTCACAAGATTTGAACTTTCGGTCTCACCGAGTTGTCAACCGGTCCGACCGAGATTGGTCAAATGTGTGTAACAGTTGGATTTTGTGTGGAGGCTATAAATACCCTCCACCTCCTCTTCATTCGTGGAGAGAGCCATCGAAAAGAACTACCACTCCTACCTTACATTTTGAGAAGAAAACTACCTACCCTTGTGTTGAGATCAAGTTGCTCCACTCCCATCATATGAAACTTGATTTCTAGCCTTCCCAAGTTGCTTTCCACTCAATCCTTTCTTCCACCACAGCCAAATTAGTGAGGAGAGTTGAGTGTTGGGGAGATTATCATTTGAAGCACAAGAGCAAGGAGTTCATCATCATCAACACCATCTATTACCTTTTGGAGGTGGTGCCTCCTAGATTGGTTAGGTGTCGCTTGGGAGCCTCCGTCAAGATGTGGAGTTGAACCAAGAAGTTTGTAAGGGCAAGGAGATCGCCTACTTCGTGAAGATCTACCCCGAGTAAGGCTAGTCCTCCGTGGGCGTATGCCATGATGGCATAGACAAGGTTGCTTCTTCGTGGACCCTTCGTGGGTGGAGCCCTCCGTGGACTCTTGGCCGTTACCCTCCGTGGGTTGAAGTCTCCATCAGCGTGGATTGACGATAGCACCACCTATCGGAACCACGAGAAAAATCTCCGTGTCTCCAAATTGCGTTTGCTCTTCTCCACCTCTCTTTACTACATGTGCAATTTACTTTCCGCTGCCAATACTCTAGAATTGCATGTGTAGGGTGATACTTGACTTGATCATCATTGTGAACTTGCCAAAACTTGTCTTAATCAAAAGGCTAAATTTTTATATTGTCAAGTAGTCTAATCACCCCCCTCTAGACATACTTTCGATCCTACAAGTGGTATCGAGTTTTGGTCTCCATTGTATTGGTTTCCATTGCATTGGACTCCATAAGCTTGGTTTCACAACCTAGGAGAGTATGGCGTCTAGTGAGGGTAATTTTAAGAGAGGTCCTTACTTTGATGGTTCAAATTTTGCTAGTTGGAAGCATAAAATGAAAATGCATATTCTTGGACATAACCCGCCGCATGGGGCATTATTTGTGTTGGCTTGCAAGGTGAGTTCTTGAGGAAGGAAAAGTTCGAATCGTGAAGCTATAGCGGATGAATTGCGGATGTTGCAAAACAATGCTCAAGCTTGTGACATTCTCTTCAATGCTTTGTGTCCCGAGGAGTTCAACAAAATCAGCCGTCTTGAGAATGCAAAAGAGATTTGGGATACTTTGGTGAAATGCACGAAGGTACCGAGTCCGTGAAGGAATCAAAGCTAGATGTTCTTCAAGGTCAACTTGACAAGTTCAAGATGAAGGAAGGTGAAGGAGTCGCTGAAATGTACTCTAGGCTTGCTCTCATCACAAATGAGATTGCCGGCTTAGGAAGCGAAGAAATGACCGACCGATTCATCATCAAGAAGATTCTCGAGCTTTGGATGGAAAGTATGACACCGTGTGCACTTTGATCCAAATGATGCCAAACTACAAGAATCTCAAGCCTACGAAGTCATTGGATGAATTGTTGCTCATGAGATGACACTTAAAGATAAGGAAGAGCTTCACAACAAGTCAAGTGGTGCTTACAAAGCTACAATTGATGCTCCCACAACCTCAAGTGACAAGCTAGTTTCCAATGAAGAGATAAGCCTAATGGTGAAGAACTTCAACAAATTCTACAAGAGTAGAAGCAAGGAAAGAAGCTCAAAGTCTAGATCATATGATGAAAAGAGATCTTCTAGTCGTGATCGAAGCTGCTACAATTGTGGAAGACCGGACACTACTCAAATGAGTGTTCGACTCCCCACAAGAGAAGAGAAGAATCTCCAAGAAGAAGAAGCTCAAGAGAAGAGTCACCTCGGAAAGAGAGAAGGAGTAGAGATGATCGTTATGAACGAAGATCCTCTCGGAGAAGCAAGGATTCGGAAAGGAAATACAAGTCATCAAGGAGCTACACAAGAAGGAAACATCAAGCTCATGTAGGTGAATGGGTCTCGGCTCGACTCGACAATCACTCTGAAAGAAGCTATCACTCCAACTCCGAATCTGATCAAGATGAAGGTGTTGCGGTCTTGCTCTTGTATCCTCCAACTCCAACTCCTATGACTTATTTGATTCACCAAATGAGGGAATTGGAAGATGCTTCATGGCTAAGGGCCCCAAGGTATCACACCCTGAATTTATTGACTTTGATAGTGATGAGGATGACTTGCTTGGTGAAGATGAGCTTTTACATGACAAATCTAGTGAGCCTAGTAATGATGAACATGCTAGTAGTCTTTATAGTCGAGAAGAGTCGAATGACAATGCTATGAAGGAGATTGAGCGTCTAACTAAAGAACTAAACACTCTTAAGTTAGCTCATGAAACAACTCAAGAAGATCATAGAGAGCTCCTAAGATCTCATGAGAAGCTACGCTTCGAGAAGCTCAATCTAGAGCAAGAACATGAGTTCCTAAAAGCAATCAATGACGATCTTCGAAAAAGAGTTCTTCATATCTTGCCAAACGACTTCTCTTGTCTAATTTCTTGCCACCTATTAAAACTAAGCATGACAAGCATAAGAAAAATTCTTCATCTAGTAGTAACAATAACCATGCCAAATCCAATATTGTTGCTTCTAGTAGTTCTCTTGATTCCACTAACGATGTTTCAAGCCAAGTTACACTTGAGCAAGAAAATAGTTTATTGAAAGGGATTATAGAAAGGTGTCTACAAGAGCCTTGCCGAAGCAAGAACTTTGAGGAAATTGTTACAAGCAAGGAAGGCAGGAAGAATCAAGGAATTGGTTTTGAGCGAAAGTTCAACGCTGAGGGTGTTGAATGGGAAGAAGGTCAATATCCCACTCCAAAGTTTGTTTCTCAAAAGGAGAAGTACGATCCTACTTCTTCCAATATGGAACAATCTCAAGATGACCTTCCACCACAAGACCACAAGCTAAAAGGCAAGGACAAGCTTCAAGAGGAGATTGATGCATTTATTGAAGCACCTAAAGCCATGGTCAAGTGGGTTCCCAAGGAAACGTCAAGTTCTACTTCGTCAAGCTCAACTACTACCCCAAGGATTCCCATCAAGATGATGTGGATCGAAGAAGAAGAACTAGAGAGTTCTTGAGGGTGACTCGCCAACATACTTCACTCACATTCATTTTGGCAAGAACTTGTGCAATCAACTTCCACATCTTGCACTAGTTCATGGAGTCACAAACCCTCTTGTTGGTAAGTCAAGGGACAAGGTAATCATTGCTTTCATGGACATCATCTTTTGTGTACTTCAATCTATGTCCATGGATATCCTTGTTTGTTCCTTGTGGGACTAACCCATGTAGGTATTGAAAGTGCCCGAATCCAAAGGATTGCTCCCAACTCTTGATGATCTTCATCAACATTGAGCATACACATCTTCAACATCTACATGAAGTCTTCTACGACAACCCAAGGTTAGTTTGACCCTTTAAAAGGGGTTCTCACATCAAGGGGGAGCTTTGCTCTAAAGAATTGAGCTAAAGCATCTTCAAATGATGTGAACACATCAATGCTTTATGTAAAAGTGGTAACCCCACTTGTGCTTAAACGATGAGTATGACCTATGATCAAATGTTCTCATTTGACTCCTAAGTCAATATACTCATATATAGATGACCTAGTCATCGACAAAATTGTGTGCTAGTTGCTAGTGTTTTGTTTGTGCATGTTTGACACATATTTCATTTGCTATCTTATTGTGTGAGCATGTTGGATGCATGATTTTATCCATTCGAGGACATCCATTTGTTGCTATGGTCTTTTGGATTTTTTCTTTTTGACCAAATGGATGGACAAGAATGCCTAAGTTCCTCCCCTAGCTATCTATGCTTTCTTGTCTCAAACTCTATTCATGCTTATATCACAAACTTTGATCAAGTCATTTTTGGACCCACCGAGTGAGGAGCACTCGGAGCCACCGATCCGTCTAAGACTAAACTTCCAAAACCTTCTAAGTATTTTCGGTCAGACCAACCCACTCAAAATCGGACAGACCGAAAGCACTTGGATTGATCTAGGTTTTCACCTCGGTGAAACCGAGTTGCAAATTTCGGCGTGATCAAGTGTGTAAGCGCTTGCGAGTTATCCATCTCGGTGCCACCGAGTTTTACAACTCGGTCCCACCGACAACTAAAGGGTATATATATATCGAGGCGTGCGCGTTGATTCCTTCTTCAAAACGTCTCGCCCCAAACCCTTTCTTTGCCGTCGCCGTGGTCTCCGGATCATCTCCGTAAATCGCATGCGCCCTCGTCGCAGTCTCCGTCGCCGTCAGCGGACATTCTCTCGCGCCGTTGCCGTCGTGAGAGAACTCCACCAAGTTAGGGTGAGTTTCGATCCTCTCGTGCTTCAACCTCCGATTCTATGCACGATTGGTTTGCCCGACATCTTGCCACGTTTGAGATCTTCCTATCCAGCAGATTAGTTCGTTAGAACGAAATTGATGAAAGTTTTAGGGTTAGGTTTCCGCGAACACATCTCGGTGAGACCGATTCTACATTCTCGGTATGACCGATTTGGCCTCTGGCCATTGCCTTTGCACCTTCGGTCCAACCGAGTTGTGCAAATCGGTGCGACGAAATGAGGATTTAGTGAAACCCTAGTGTTTTCGGCAAGATCGAAACCCATTTCGTCCAACCGAAAGTGGTGTGAATGGTTACTGTTTGAACACTTGGATTCACGAATTTTAGACTCGATCGACCGAAATGCATTCTGTGAAAACCTAAAACTGAAATTTGAACTCATTCTTTTGCAAAATCTTACGCAGTTTGTGATAACTCTTCTATTCTACCTATACCTAATCTATTCACGGGTTGTCAGCCATGTCAAATGCCGTGACAGCGAGCAGTCTGAATCTCCGATTGCTGAAATTCGAGCGAGGCACTAGTCCCGAGGCCAGCAGCTTTTCTGATGATGGTGAGAGGAGCACACCAAGTGGTTTGCCTCCTGCTGCCACCAGGGCCAGGAAGAAGAAGAATTCTGATGAAGAAGATTCTGATTTCATAGCTAAGGAAGAGATTTCATCCAAGCCTAAGAGGAAAGTGGTTGCCAAAGAGCATCAAGGGCAACAAACCAAGAAAGGCACCAGTAAAGTGAAGAAGTCCACTGTTGCCAAGAAGCTGAGCATGGAAGAAGAAACTTCAAGCAAGGTGAAGAAAACTTCCAAGAGGAAAAGGATTGTGCATGATGAAGCAGAAGAAGATGAGGATGAGGAAGTTCCACAGCCTCCTCCTCAGAAGCCTAAGTTCATGGGCGATGCCATCAGGGCAGGAGCACCTTCAAAGTCTAAGCCATCTGCTCCAGCAAAGGCAGCTCAAGCCAAGCCTGCTGCCAAGCCCAAGAAAACTGTCAGAAACATTCCTGCTTCAGAGAAGAAGAAAGACAATGTGCCACCAGCTGAGTCAGATGATGAGGCACCTGTATTGCTGAAACTCCGTCAAAAACTGCCAGTCCACAATGATGCTCATCCTCGAGCTGAAAACATGAAGGAAAGAAAGGACAAAGGTCTCAGGCTATGGAGACAAGCTGATCCATATGCCGTGAGGAGAAGGACTGCTGTTGACCCAAGGTTCCACACCAGATAGCAGCAGGATTTCTATGAGACTGTGCTTATGGACAAGAAGCCCATTGTTGCAGACACTCGCTATGTTGATTGGGCATACATTGATAGTGAAGAGCACAGAGACTTCTTTCCACATGTGCATGAGAGCTTTCTCGCATGTGGTGTTCTTGAGTTCGTTGGTCGGTCGATGATTGGAATGATGAGATGATCATGCAATTCTATGCCACACTCGTTTCTATCCGGATGGCGAGGATTGTATGGATGGTGAAGGTCGAGATTCTCTTCTACTATAGAAGAATGGGCAGACTTGCTGAATGCTCCAGTCTGAGAGAGAGGATGATGTTGATGTCTATGGTATTCCCAAGAAAAACCATGAGTCTATGAAAATATGTACAATGAGGTACCACTAAGGATGTAGAATTGGAAGCTCGGCTCGGTGTATCATCTCGAGCAGGTCTCCCTACCACAAACACAATCTTGAGGCATACCTTGATGCCCAAGTCCGGAGATCATCGCATGATAAGAGGCTATTCTATCAACATGCTGCATATACTAGATCGAAGGCACCTTTCAAGGTGATGGACACGATAGTTGAGACTATCAAGAGGACTGCAGCAGACTGAAGAGGTCGTGTGGATTTGCCCCGCACATTCAGATGCTTATCAATGCCAAGTTTGGCACGGGCACCTACTTGTTGGATAGACCCCACTTGCCACTGCAGCCTGAACATGAGGACAATGAAGTTGTGATGGTGAGGATGATCCCACGTCTGTTGAAGGTCAAGCAAAGTCTGAAGGCGCCAAACAAGCTAAAGTGAGAAGGAAGAAGAAGAAGAACAGCTAAACCAAGAGTGTTGGAGAGCAGCTCCTTGAAGCTACCAGAGGATTGAACAACGCGCCAAAGCATTATGCGATCTTAGGAGAGTCTTGAGAGGATTGTTGAAGATAAGATTTCCATGCTCTGGATGTCAAGCTGACTGAAGTGCAAGTCACCGTCAACAAGCTTGAGGCAGATATCGAGGAAGCTAAAAGGGAGAAGGAAGAGCTCATGAAGGAGATGCAGGATGACCTAGTCCAGATGATTATGAACACTGCTCGAGTTCCTACCAAACCCAGATCATTGCTATTCGAAGGATGACACGAGGCTACAGACCTCGGCACCTCCACAGCTCCATCGGTTCCGGCTCCAGCTCCAGCGACCACTCCTCCAGCTCCACAGACATCGGTGAAGCCTTTGCAGATGCAGCTATCTCAACTCCATCAACCTGCATAGAGCCGCGGCAGAGTCCCTAGTGACGTTTAGCTCTATACCTTCGAACTTTTGGTAACTTGTCGCCAAAGGGGAGAAATTGTATAGATCATAGGACTTCGAGAGAGAGAGTGCTCGTTTTTGCTCTTTCGTTTCATTTGCGGTTTCTTTGAGATACTTTTGAGTTTTCCGAGACATTCAGTGTGTTTGATACTACGTTTGCTCTACTTTGATGAGTGCTTGATCATACTATGCCTTAATGTGTGCTTAATGCTTATCATATGCTATTCATATCTTGTATGATCATTTACTCATGTCTTGGTGATTGGGTGCATGCTATTCATTCTTATCATTTTGTGCGCTCCACCAAGATGTATGTGACATGGAAGAGTGACCCATGATCCTAATCGATTGTGCATTTGCATTCAAGCGCAAATCTTAAATAATGCACAAATTTAGGGGAGCTCTTGCTTATCACATACTTCTCAAAGCGACGATATTATTCATTGATTATATCATTTGTCGAAGCTTTGATCTATATGTTGTCATCAATTACCAAAAGGGGAGATTGAAAGTGCAACTAATCCCGGGTGGTTTTGGTAATTAATAACAACATATATATCATTGAACTAATAGTTTCTTGAGAATCATTTGAGAAAGTTCGATTGATATGGGTATGGCAATGACTGAAGATGTGGACCCTCAAAATGCTAAGGCAAGCATTGGCAAAAGCTCAAGACTCTATTTTTGGTTTAGTGATCCAAGATCACATTGAGTCTATAGGAAAGCCAATACTATTAAAAGGGATGAGGTTATGTTAATGATCTGGTTGCTCAAAGTGCTTAGTGATCTATCTCCCAAACCATCAGCAATCTTTCATTCCAACATACACTCATAAGTAATCTCGGTCCCACCGATTTCCTAAACTTCACCACACCGAGATGAACCACCTCACCACAAAGCCAAACCCTAGTAATTTCGGTTTTCCGATTCCAAACTCGGTCTCACGAAACTAGTGTTGCCAAGCTTCAGAACCTTCATCATCATATCGGTGTCACCGAGATGATAAAGTCGGTCCCACCGAGATTGGCAAACCCTAGTCTTTGGAAGAATCGGACTCACCGAGATTGTATTTTCGGTCCCACCGAAAATCCCAACGTTCACAAGATTTGAACTTTCGGTCTCACCGAGTTGTCAACTTCGGTCCGACCGAGATTGGTCAAATGTGTGTAACGGTTGGATTTTGTGTGGAGGCTATAAATACCCCTCCACCTCCTCTTCATTCGTGGAGAGAGCCATCAGAAAGAACTACCACTCCTACCTTACATTTTTGAGAAGAAAACTACCTACCCTTGTGTTGAGATCAAGTTGCTCCACTCCCATCATATGAAACTTGATTTCTAGCCTTCCCAAGTTTCTTTCCACTCAATCCTTTCTTCCACCACAGCCAAATTAGTGAGGAGAGTTGAGTGTTGGGGAGATTATCATTTGAAGCACAAGAGCAAGGAGTTCATCATCATCAACACCATCTATTACTTTTTGGAGGGTGGTGCCTCCTAGATTGGTTAGGTGTCGCTTGGGAGCCTCCGTCAAGATGTGGAGTTGAACCAAGAAGTTTGTAAGGGCAAGGAGATCGCCTACTTCGTGAAGATCTACCCCGAGTAAGGCTAGTCCTCCGTGGGCGTATGCCATGATGGCATAGACAAGGTTGCTTCTTCGTGGACCCTTCGTGGGTGGAGCCCTCCGTGGACTCTCGCAGCCGTTACCCTCCGTGGGTTGAAGTCTCCATCAACGTGGATTGACGATAGCACCACCTATCGGAACCACGAGAAAAATCTCCGTGTCTTCAAATTGCGTTTGCTCTTCTCCACCTCTCTTTACTACATGTGCAATTTACTTTCCGCTGCCAATACTCTAGAATTGCATGTGTAGGGTGATACTTGACTTGATCATCATTGTGAACTTGCCAAAAACTTGTCTTAATCAAAAGGCTAAATTTTTATATTGTCAAGTAGTCTAATCACCCCCCCTCTAGACATACTTTCGATCCTACAAATGCCCAGATCCAATCTGGGATTGCGACAGTTGGGTTGGGGGTGGATGGCGGCCCCGCGGGACAGTGGTGGTGTCGCACCTGTTCTGGTTGCGCACTGGCCAGGGCTTGGAGGCGCTTGGTGATGTGGCGGTTTGACCCTAGCGATCTTCGTTCGCCATGGCGTCTACTGTCAGACGTCGACCTCTTCGATCTGGCCGCTGACAAGTTCCGGTCTTTACCGTCAGAGATTTAGAGCAACTCCAGTCGGCCCCCTAGGAAGCCCCCACGGCCACTTTTCCATCGCTGGCAGCGAAAAAGGTCTCCACTCATGCCCCCAGGATCACTTTTTTCGCCGGATTCGTCAAAGTTTAGCGCCGGCAGTCCCACCCCAAACCCAGCCCCCTGGGAGGCATCTGGGAGCGCCGACAATATGTTTATGCATGCAAAGGCCCACATGCAGCCTCTCTCCTCTCACGTTTCACCTGACATGCACGAGCTCTCTCTCTCTTTCCTCGTCTTTTCTTCCAACAACCACGCCGCTAGCCGTCTCTTGCCGCCGTGCTCGCCGCCGGGGCCGCCCTATGTGCCTGCTCGCGCGCGCGTCCGGAGCTGCGGCAGCTTGTCCACCGACGTGTGGTCGTGGCGTGGCGGGCTAGAACTTCGCGACGCGGACGCCGGCCATCTCCTCACTGCAGCGTCTCTCGCCGCTTCTTGTGATCGCGATCGCCGCTTCGCCGCCCGTCGCGATCAGGCTGCTTCAACCTCCGCCATGGAGGCGAACGAGACAGAGGCGAGGAGGCGAGTAGCGGGCGGGCGGCCTCAGGCGGCGGCAGCGGAGCGGAGCTTGGCGCTGGCGTGGACGCCCGCTGGGCGGGCGGCCGGATGGCGTGGCGGAGCTTCGGCTGGAGCGCGTGGCGGACGGGCGGAGCGCGCGATGTCCGGGCGATAGCGTCGCGACCGCTGCCCATCCGCATCGCCGCTGCCGATGCTCATCTCGCCGGTGCTTGACGCCATGGCGGAGCTGCGCTCTCGCAGCGATCGTGAGCCCCTGCCCGCTTGGCCGTGCCCGCGAGCACTGCAGCACTGCTGCGAAAGCCGCGCGCCCCGCCTGCGCCTCGGCCGCGGCACTGCTTGCTTGCTTGCGCCGCTGCTGCTCCCTCGCCCGCCTCGCCCTCCCTTCCTCGCCTCTGGCCACACCCTGCCCGCTTAGCAGCTGCTTCTTGTCGGCGACCATGCGGCAGCAGACCAGCGAGGGCGGCGAGCAGCAGGAGGGCCGCGAGGGCGAGCGCGCGAGACATGGGCGAGGGCTTGCGGTGGCCAGACTGGCAGTGGGTACGTGCGTGGGGGGCTCAACGAGTGGATAGTGTTTCACCCCCCACCCCCCCGGCTCATATGTTTCGCCGGCAGCCCCCCAAGAGGCGAAAAAATGCCTCCTGGGGGGCTCAACTGCTGGAGATGCTCTTATACGGATTGGTGAACGTCACCCCTGAATATCTAGATCGGAAAGGCTCCGGTTGCGCGCACTCATATTATCAGCCGACACGGCTTCAAGAGGGCGCGACGCGAAGCTTTGCTTTCTTATCGGAGTTATGGGACATGTCTAAGTCAAGATTCCCATGGCATTGATAGAGGTGGAGAAAGTCATGGCAGCTGCAATTGGAGGTATTGAAGCGTTGGCGGAAAGGTGTATTGGATGCGATGAAGACTGTGTGCTAAGTGTTTGGTGACTTGCAACAGCGGCCTCAACAAGCGAGGGCGACAACACTGGAGGTCTACAATTTTGGTGGTGCTCGTCCAGTACCGAGTCTCGATTTCCAGGGTGAAAATCCAAGGTCTGGCCTTCATTGGTTGTACCTGGCAATGACCTGGAAGACATTGTTTTTTGGTGAACTCGAACTTTCTCCAGGGTGAAAACTCAAGATCTTTGATCGGGCAATGACAACGCTTGTGCATTGTTTTTTTTGAATGCGTTGCTTTCGGAGAATCTTTTTTGTATGCTTGGTGTTGTCTTCGGTGGTGGTTAGAGTGTTGTTGTTGCTAGTGACTGATCATCGTGGCGTTTTTTTTTTCTTTTTCTTTTCTTTTTTGACTGTGTGTATCTTTGATATCTTTGGACATCTTGTTGGTACAGAGACCAGGTGTAATTGATATCTTCGTGATATTAATATATCCCTTTCTCGAAAAATATGCGAACTCATTACCAACTCTTGAAACCTAACGTAATCCTACGGCGTCTGTCACCATCTTTTCTGTCTATATATATGCGTTTAGTTCGCTATGGCTTTGCGTGCGTCTTTGCTGCTGGCCGTCGAATCGATCTTTCACCAACACACGCTCCACCCATAGGCGTCCCACGTCAAATACTTACGCCATGGTTTTGGTTTGGTTCGGTTTGCTTTGCCGTTCCCACAGGGGCAGGACCTGCACATGGTTTGCTACGGAATATGGATCACGGCGGCATCAAGGATGGTGTAATGGTAATTTAAAAGATGAACAGATGCTGTACAAAGTACAAACTGTTCAGAGATCCGGATCTGGAGCCGAATATCATGGGCGCCATGGCCATCCATGTGAAGTAGTAGGTGTGCTGACACAAATAATTGGACAAAGGGAGCTGTTAGATTCAAACTCGTCCTTTTTTTGTGAAATGATGTTTCTGGATTATTAGAAATCAGAACTATCTATCCGACTCCCACAAACACAACAAAAAAACATGAACATTCAGATTTGGTTGAGGGCCCACAACTTTCGGGCACAATTCATCAGCACTTTCTCTACCATTTATAACTTTGGGACATCACTCCAGGAAAATCTTATTCCACCCTTAGTGCGATGAATAGGTGTTTTTTAGGCAAAGTGCGATGAATAGGTGAGAAAACACACAGGAGGATTGAGGGTGGGCCTGGCCCATTCCCTCGGTTTGACTACTTATTATTATGCTTTTCAGTTTTTTTTCAGTATTTTTATTTCCTCATGTTTATTGCCGGTATTCTTTTTGATTCCTCTTTCTGTCTTCCTTCGATTTTTATCTAATTTTTTATACCCCTTTCCTTTTCAACAATAAAAAATTATAAGAAAACAATTTAAAACATGGATATATTTTTGTGTACATAGAGATTTTTTTGTTGTTTTGAATATTTTTTTTTACATACATCAAGTTGATAAAAAAATATGTACATTTTTAATATATGAATATATTTTTCTGTATGCATGAACATGTTTCAAATATGTGATTAACATTTTATTTCACTTCACTTTATAAAAATCTATATACTTTGCATAAAAGATGAACTCCTAAACACGCGCGCGTTCACATGTGCACGCACACATACACACATTTATATGTGCGAGCACTTTGTTCCATATATGCTTTTTTAAATCCATGGGCATAAAAAATGCAAACTTTTTGAATGCACGGATATATATTTTTACATAAACATTTTAAAATACACAATGAAAAATTTATTTCTCATATAAGAATCATTTATAGCTATGAGAGTGATCCCCACTAAATTATTTATTTCAACATGCAAGCATGACACATCATCATATACTTATGGATGGATAAGGCCTACTGAGTCCTGGATTAGGGGGCCCTCGGACAGCCGAACTATATACTTATGCCGGACTGTTGGACTATGAAGATAAAAGATTGAAAACTTCGTCCCATGTTCGGGTGTGACTCTCCTTTGCGTGGAAGGCAAGCTTGGCAATTCGGATATGTAGATTTTCTTCTCTGTAACCGACTCTGTGTAACCCTAGCCCCCTCAGGTATCTATATAAACCGGAGGGTTTAGTCTGCAGGACAACAACAATCATAATCATAGGCTAGCTTCTAGGGTTTAGCCTCTACGATCTCGTGGTAGATCAACTCTTGTAATACTCATATCAGCAAGATCAATCAAGCAG
>JAHHZJ010003507.1:0-29016 GCA_021437245.1 Aegilops speltoides
GAAGTAGGGTATTATCTCCATAGAGAGGGCCCAAACCTGGGTAAACATTGTGTCCCCCGCCTCCTGTTACCATTAGCCTTAGACGCACAGCTCGGGACCCCATACCCGAGATCCGCCGGTTTTGACACCGACATTGGTGCTTTCATTGAAGGTTCCACCGTGTCATCACCATAAGGCTTGATGTCTCCTTCAATCGTCTACAGCGATGCGATCCAGGGTGAGGTTTTCCTCCCTGGACAGATCTTCGTATTCGGCGGCTTCGCACTGCGGGCCAACTCGCTTGGCCATCTGGAGCAGATCGATAGCTATGCCCCTGGCCATCAGGTCAGGTTCGGAAGGCTGAGTTACACTATCGACATCAACAGGGACTCGATCTTCGACGGATTCGAGCCCATAATAGGTGCACCTTACAGTCGCGATGAGCATGACCTTGATCTGCCCTCAGACGGTGTTCAGGAGATCGCACCTGCAGCTCCCCTGGCTTTAAATCTGGAGTAGATTGTGCCATCCGAGGATGGGTGGATGGACCCCGCCACGGAGGCCGCACACTCATCGGCGATAGAGCCGAACACAGTCTTCGCCTCCAATGAGGTCTGTGTCATCGGACCCTCGGACTCGTCTCCGGTCATAGGCTCCGAACCACGTGCATCCGTGCCCATCGAACCTGACTGGGCACCGATCATGGAGTTTAGCTCCGTGGATATCTTTCAGCACTCGCCCTTTGGCGACGTGCTAAACTCATTAAAATCTCTCTCCCTGTCAGGAGACTCTTAGCCGAACTATGTCTGGCTCGAGTGGGAAGCGGACGACGAAGGAATTCGTTATCCACCCACCACCCACTTAATAGCCATTGTCGACGACTCAACCGACATGCTTGATTTCGACTCCGAAGACATCGACGGTATGGACGACGATGATGCCGGAGAAAAACGGGAACCGTCGCCCCTAGGGCGCTGGACAACCACCTCATCATATGATATATATATATATATGGTGGACACACCCAAAGAAAGCAATGGCGATGAAGCAACAGAGGATAATACCCTTGAGAAGCAAACAAAGCACCGACGTCAGCGGCGCCGCTCTAAAGCCCGCCATAGCAAGAACAGCGATACCGGCACAAGAAAGAATAATACCCCGGACGACGCTAAAGATAACGACGACCCCGTAGACCCAGCGATGGAGAAGGATGGGCTAGGGGACGACGAACACAGTCCGGGGCCGCTGTCCGATCACAGCGATGCCGAAGACAGAACTTATAAACCTGTCTCCGGAGAGGAGAACAGTCCGGACGACGATGCACGCATCATCCCGGGAAAGCACTTGGAACAAGAGAACCTCCACAAAAGGCTTATCGCCGTCGCAAGGAGCTTGAAGAAGCCGAAGCAAAGGCTTAAGGCCGCGCAGGATACGCTCAACCGCAGATGGAACAAAGTGCTCGACACTGACGAAATATACGGCGGTGATCGCCACATAAAGAGCTACCCAAAACGCAAGCTGCTGCCCTAATAAGACGACGAGGCTATCGCGCCCATTCTGCCGAAGAACAATACGGCCGATCTGCCGAACCGACCACCCCGTGGCCGAGACAGAGCGGCTAATGACGCTGCACACAAGTCAGCACACGATCTACGTGAGCACATGGACAAAAGAGCCGGTATGGCCAGGTCCATCTATGGATCTAGGAAGCGTGCTCCTACGCAGGATCACGGCCACCAAACCGACTATACTGATCGAATACCCGCTCGGAATCAACACCGAACACTACATCCGTCGGACGCATGCCACGACACATCCAAATACAGGGGTGTCACACACCCCCTGTGCTTCACCGATGAGGTGCTGGATCATGAATTTCCAGAGGGGTTTAAACCCGTAAACACCGAGGCATATGACGAAACGACAGACCCTGCAGTCTGGATTGAGAACTTTATTCTTCACATCCATATGGCTCGCGGAGATGATCTCCACGCCATCAAATACCTTCCCCTCAAGTTGAAAGGACCAGCTCGGCACTGGTTGAAAAGCCTCCCTGAAAACTCAATTGGAAGTTTGGAGGAACTCGAGGACGCTTTCAGGGCTAATTTTCAAGGGACATATGTCCGACCTCCAGATGAAGACGATTTGAGTCACATTATTCAACAACCCGGAGAGACAGCCCGTAAGCTCTGGAACAGATTTCTCACCAAGAAGAACCAAATCGTCGACTGTCCGGATGCCGAAGCCTTAGCAGCTTTCAAACACAGTGTCCGGGATGAATGGCTCGCCAGACACCTCAGCCAGGAAAAGCCGAGGACAATGGCAGCCCTAACAACTCTTATGACCCGCTTTTGCATGGGCGAGGACAGTTGGTTGGCCCGCAGCGGCACCAGCGACCCAGGCACATCCGAAATCAGGGATGGCAATCTGAAGCTGCGATGCAATAAAAACAAGCGTCGAAATAATGAAGACAACCCAGACAACACGGCGGTAAATGCCGGATTCAGGGGCTCTTGACCTGGTCAACGGAAAAAGCCATTTAAAGGCAGCAGAGATGGACCGTCCAGCCTAAACAAAATTCTAGACAGATCACGTCAGATTCATGCCTCCCCCCGAGAAACCTGCGAATCACACCAACAGAGAATGCTAGGTCTTCAAGCAGGCCGGCAAGCTAAACGCCGAACACAAGGGGAGGGAGCCACCAAGTGAAGACGAGGACGAACCTCGCCAGCCAAACACTGGGGGACATAATTTTTTTCCACCAGAGGTCAAAACAGTGAACATGATTTACGCAACCCACATACCAAAGAGGAAGCGCAAACGCGCACTCCAAGACGTATACGCTGTAGAACCCGTCGCCCCCAAATTCAACCCATGGTCGGCCTGCCCGATCACTTTCGATCGCAGGGATCATCCGACTAGTATCTGGCATGGAGGTTCGGCTGCCTTGGTGCTCGACCCAATAATTGACGGACACCACCTCACCCGAGTCCTCGTGGATGCTACGTCTCGAGCTTGCGTTGGTTTTCCCCGAAGAGGAGAGGATGATGCAGCACAGTAGCGTAAGTATTTCCCTCAGTTTTTGAGAACCAAGGTATCAATCCAGTAGGAGGTCACGCGCAAGTCCCTCGTACCTGCACAAAACGATAGCTACCGCAACCAACACGATTAGGGGTTGTCAATCCCTTCACGGTCACTTACGAGTGAGATCGATAGAGATAATATTTTGGTATTTTTGGTATAAAGATGCAAAGTAAAAAGTAAAAGCAAAGCAAATAAATAAAGTGATGGAGATTGATATGATGAGAATAGACCCGGGGGCCATAGGTTTCACTAGTGGTTTCTCTCAAGAGCATAAGTATTCTACGGTGGGTGAACAAATTACTATTGAGCAATTGATAGAATTGAGCATAGTTATGAGTATATCTAGGCGATGATCATGTATATAGGCATCACATCCAAAACAAGTAGATCGAAACGATTCTGCATCTACTACTATTACTCCTCTCATCGACCGCTATCCAGCATGCATCTAGAGTATTAAGTAAAAACAGAGTAACGTCGTAAGCAAGATGACATGATGTAGAGGGATAAATTCATGCAATATGATAAAAACCCCATCTTGTTATCCTCGATGGCAACAATACAATACGTGCCTTGCAACTCTTTACATCCTCGAGTAAGGACACCGCAAGATTGAACCCAAAGCTAAGCACTTCTCCCATTGCAAGAACTACCAATCTAGTTGGCCAAACCAAAAAGATAATTCGAAGAGACTTGCAAAGATAACTCAATCATACATAAAATAATTCAGACAAGAATCAAATATTTTCCATAGATAATACTGGATCATAAACCCACAATTCATCGGTCTCAACAAACACACCGCAAAAAGAAGATTACATCGAATAGATCTTCACAAGAGAGGGGGAGAACATTGTATTGAGATCCAAAAAGAGAGAAGAAGCCATCTAGCTACTAGCTATGGACCCGAAGGTCTGAAGTAAACTGCTCACACTTCATTGGAGGGGCTATGGTGTTGATGTAGAAGCCCTCCATGGTAGATGCCCCCTCTGGCTGAGCTCCGGAACAGGCCCCAAGATGGGATCTCGTGGATACAGAAGGTTGCGGCGGTGGAATTAGGTTTTTGGCTCTTGTTTTGATCGTACGGGGTACGTAGGTATATATAGGAGGAAGGAGTACGTCGGTGGAGCGTCAGGGGGCCCACGAGGCAGGGGGCGCGCCCAGGGGGGTGCCCTCCACCCTCGTGACCGCCTCTGGCGCTTCTTGGAGTAGGGTCCAAGTCTCCTGGATCACGTTCGGTGAGAAGATCACGTTCCCGAAGGTTTCATTCCGTTTGGACTCAGTTTGATATTCTGTTTCTTTGAAATACTGAAAAAGGCAAAAAACAGCAATTCTGGGCTGGGCCTCCGGTTAATAGGTTAGTCCCAAAATAATATAAAAGTGGATAATAAAGCCCAATATTGCCTAAAATAGTAGATAAAGTAGCATGGAGCAATCAAAAATTATAGATACGTTGGAGAGTATCAAGCATCCCCAAGCTTAATTCCTGCTCGTCCTCGAGTAGGTAAATGATAAAAAAGAATTTTTGATGCGGAGTGCTACTTGGCATAATTTCAATGTAAATCTTCTTACTTGTGATATGAATATTCAGATCCGAAAGATTCAAGACAAAAGTTCATATTGACACAAAATAATAATACTTCAAGCATACTAATCAAAGCAATCATGTCTTCTCAAAATAATCATGGCAAAAGAAAGTTTATCCCTACAAAATCATATAGTTAGGCTATGCTTCATTTTCGTCACACAAAGATGTTACCAACTTCTATACCCCCGATGACAAGCCAAGCAATTGTTTTATACTTAAATAATTTCAAACTTTTTCAACCTTCACGCAATACATGAGCGTGAGCCATGGATATAGCACTATGGGTGGAATAGAATATGATGATGGGGATTGTGTGGAGAAGACAAAAAAGGAGAAAGTCTCACATTGACGAGTATAATCTACGGGCTATGGAGATGCCCATCAATTGATGTCAACATGAGGAGTAGGGATTGCCATGCAACGGATGCACTAGAGCTATGAATGCTCAACAAAAGAAAACTAGTGGGTGTGCATCCAACTTGCTTGCTCATGAAGACCTAGGGCATTTGAGGAAGCCCATCGTAGGAATATACAAGCCAAGTTCTATAATGAAAAATTCCCACTAGTATAAAAAGACAACTTATGAGACTCACTACATGAAGAACAAGGTGATACTTTGAAGCACAATATATGAGACTCACTACATGAAGAACAAGGTGCTACTTTGAAGCACAAGTGTGGAAAAAAAGATAGTAGCATTGCCCTTTATTTTTTTGGGCCTTTCTCTTTTTTTTGGGCCTTTTTTGGCCTTTATTCTTTTTTTTGGGCAATGCTCTAATAATGATGATCATCACACTTCTATTGATTACAACATAAGGATTACAACTCAAAACTTAGAACAAGATATGACTCTATATGAATGCCTCCGGCGGTGTACCGGGATGGTGCAATGAATCAAGAGTGACATGTATGAAAAATAATGCATGCTGGCTTTGCCACAAATACGATGTCAACTACATGATCATGCAATGGCAATATGACAAAAGTAATGTATGTCATGATGATGATGATGGAAGTTGCATGGCAATATATCTCGGAATGGCTATGGAAATGCCATGATAGGTAGGTATGGTGGCTGTTTTGAGGAAGATATAAGGAGATTTATGTGTGATAGAGTATACCATATCATGGGGTTTGGATGCACCGGCGAAGTTTGAGCCAACTCTCAAGGTGAGAAAGGGCAATGCACGGTACCGAAGAGGCTAGCAAAGGTGGAAAGGTGAGAGTGCATATAATCCATGGACTCAACATTAATCAAAAGAACTCATATACTTATTGCAAAAATTTAGAAGTCATCAAAAATTCAAGTACTACACACATTCTCCTAGGGGGATAGATTCGTAGGAAAAGACCATCGCTCGTCCCCGACCTCCACTCATAAGGATGCACAAGCCAGGTACACTTCATGTTTCAAATTTGTTACACAACTTTAACCATACGTGCATGCTACGGGACTTGCAAACTTCAACACAAGTATTTCTCAAATTCATAATCACCCAACTAGCACGACTTTGATATTATCACCTCCATATCTCAAAACAATTATCAAGCATCAAACTTATCTTAGTATTCAATTCACTCAAAAGAAAGTTTCACATATCTTGAACACCAAGTATATTAACATTAAGCAAATTACCATGCTATTAACGACTCTCAAAATAATCCAAGTGAAGCATGAGAGATCAAGTTTCTTTAAAACAAATCCACCACCATGCTCTAAAAGACCTAAGTGAAGCACTAGAGCAAAAACTATCACGCTCAAAAGGATATAAGTGAAGCACTATGAGCAAAACTATCAAGCTCAAAAGATATAAGTGAAGCACATAGAGTATTCTAACAAATTTCAATTCATGTATGGCTCTCTCAAAAGGTGTGTACAGCAAGGATGATTGTGGTAAACTAACAAGCAAAGACACAAATAATACAAGACGCTCCAAGCAAAACACATATCATGTTGGTGAATAAAAATATAGCTCCAAGTAAATTACCGATGGAAGCGGACGAAAGAGGGGATGCCTTCCGGGGCATCCCCAAGCTTTAACTTTTTGGTGTCCTTGGATTATCTTGGGGGTGCCATGGACATCCCCAAGCTTAGGCTCTTACCACTCCTTGTTCCATAATCCATCAAAAGAATTCACCCAAAACTTGAAAACTTCACAACACAAAACTCAATAGAAATCTCGTGAGCTCCGTTAGAGAAAGAAAACAAAAGACTAATTTAAAGTACTGTAATGAACTCATTCTTTATTTATATTGGTGTTAAACCTACTGTATTCCAACTTCTCTATGGTTTATAAACTAATTTACTAGCCATAGATTCATCAAAATAAGCAAACAACACACGCAAAACAGAATCTGTCAAAAACAGAACAGTCTGTAGTAATCTGTAACTAACGCAAATTTCTGAAACTCTAAAAATTCTACCAAAATAGGAAGTCCTGGAAAATTTGTTTATTGATCAGCAGAAAAAATAATCAATGCAAAAGCACGTTCTTGTGATTTATCATAACTAAATTCGTGCATGCAAAGTTTCTGTTTTTCAGCATAATCAAATCAACTATCATCGTAGGTTATCCTATAGGTTCTACTTGGCACAAACACTAATTAAAACATAAAACCACATCCAAACAGAAGGTAGATGGATTATTTATTCCTAAACAGAAGCAAAAACAAAAACACAAAATAAAATTGGGTTGCCTCCCAACAAGCGCTATCGTTTAACGCCCCTAGCTAGGCATAAAAGCAAGGATAGATCTAGGTATTGCCATCTTTGGTAGGCAATCCATAAGTGTCTCTCATGATAGATTCATATGGTAATTTTATTTTCTTTCTAGGGAAGTGTTCGATACCCTTTTTTAAGGGAAATTGGAATCGAATATTTCCTTCCTTCATATCAATAATTGCACCAATCGTTCTAAGGAAAGGTCTACCAAGAATAATAGGACATGAAGGATTGCAATCTATATCAAGAACGATAAAATCTATAGGCACATAATTCCTATTTGAAAAAATAAGAACATCATTAATTATTCCCATAGGCTTTTTGATAGTGGAATCCGCAAGATGCAAGTTTAGAGAGCAATCATCGAAATCACGGAAATCTAGCAAATCACATAAAGTTTTGGGAATAGTAGAGACACTAGCACCCAAATCACACAAAGCATGAAACTCATAATCTTTAATTTTAATTTTTATAGTAGGTTCCCACTCATCATAGAGTTTTCTAGGTATAGAAACTTTCAACTCAAGTTTTTCTTCATAACATTGCATCAACGCATCAACAATGTGTTCGGTAAAGGCCTTATTTTGACTATAAGCGTGAGGAGAATCTAGCACGGATTGCAAAAAGGAGATACAACCAATGAAAGAGCAATTTTCATAATTAAATTCCTTGAGATCCAAAATAGTGGGTTTAGCAACATCACGGTTTTTATTTATTTCAATCCCACTTTCATCAATTTCATCATTAAGATCTAGAAACTCCGAATTCTTAGAACGCCTTCTAGGTAAAGGAAGATCATATTCAGATTCATCAAGATTCATATTGCAAAACAAAGATTTAATAGGGGACACATCAATAACTTTTAGATCTTCATCTTGATTTTCATAGGAATTGGAAGAACACGCTTTAATAAAGGCATCTTTGGAAGCATGCATCCTAGCGGTTCTTTCCTTGCACTCATCAATGGAAATTCTCATGGCTTTGAGAGACTCATTGATATCATGCTTAGGAGGAATAGATCTAAGCTTTAAAGAATCAATGTCGAGAGAAATTCTATCAACGTTCCTAGCCAAATCATCAACTTTAAGCAATTTCTCTTCAAGCAAAGCATTAAAATTCTTTTGTGAATTCATAAACTCTTTAACACTACTCTCAAATTCAGAGGGCATCTTATTAAAATTTCCATAAGAGTTGTTGTAGGAATTTCCATAATTGTTAGAAGGATTACTAGGATAAGGCCTAGAATTAAAATTCCCTCTATACGCGTTGTTACCAAAACTATTCCTACCAATAAAATTCACATCCATAGATTCATTATTATTCTCAAGAAAAGTAGATAAAGGCAAATTATTGGGATAAGAAGAAACCCTCTTAGCAAATAAATTCTTAAGTTCATCCATCTTTTCACTCAAAACATTGATTTCTTCTATAGCATGCACCTTTTTATTAGTAGATCTTTCAGTATGCCATTGAGAATAATTAACCATAATATTATCTAGGAGTTTAGTAGCATATCCTAAAGTGATTTCCATAAAAGTGCCTCCCGCGGCCGAATCTAAAAGATTTCTAGAAGCAAAATTCAATCCAGCATAAATTTTTTGTATAATCATCCACAAGTTCAAACCATGAGTAGGAAAATTACGTAGCATTAATTTCATTCTCTCCCAAGCTTGTACAACATTTTCATGATCAAGTTGCTTAAAATTCATAATATCGTTTCTAAGAGAGATAATCTTAGCGGGAGGAAAATACTTAGAGATAAAAGCATCTTTGCACTTGTTCCAAGAATCAATATTGTTTTTAGGCAAAGATGAAACCACGCTTTAGCACGATCTCTAAGTGAAAAAGGAAATATCTTCAATTTAACGACATCATTATCGACATCTTTTTTCTTTTGCATATCACATAAATCAACGAAGCTATTTAGATGAGTAGCGGCATCTTCACTAGGAAGGCCGGTGAATTGATCTTTCATAACAAGATTCAACAAAGCAGTATTGATTTCACAAGATTCAGTATTGGCAAGAGGAGCAATCGGAGTGCTAAGGAAATCATTATTATTGGTATTGGTGAAATCACACAATTTGGTAGCATCTTGAGCCATCACGACAAGCAAGCAAACTAACACACGAGCAAACAAAAGGGCGAGGAAAAAGGCAAAGGAAAGAGAGGAGGAGATTGGGAAAGAGAGGGTGAATAAAACGGCAAGGGTGAAGTGGGGGAGAGGAAAACGAGAGGCAAATGGCAAATAATGTAATGCGAGAGATAGGGATTGTGATGGGTACTTGGTATGTTGACTTTTGTGTAAGCCTCCCCGGCAACGGCGCCAGAAATCCTTCTTGCTACGTCTTGCGCTTGCGTTGGTTTTCCCCGAAGAGGAGAGGATGATGCAGCACAGTAGCGTAAGTATTTCCCTCAGTTTTTGAGAACCAAGGTATCAATCCAGTAGGAGGTCACGCGCAAGTCCCTCGTACCTGCACAAAACGATAGCTACTCGCAACCAACACGATTAGGGGTTGTCAATCCCTTCACGGTCACTTACGAGTGAGATCGATAGAGATAATATTTTTGGTATTTTTGGTATAAAGATGCAAAGTAAAAAGTAAAAGCAAAGCAAATAAATAAAGTGATGGAGATTGATATGATGAGAATAGACCCGGGGGCCATAGGTTTCACTAGTGGTTTCTCTTAAGAGCATAAGTATTCTACGGTGGGTGAACAAATTACTATTGAGCAATTGATAAAATTGAGCATAGTTATGAGTATATCTAGGCGATGATCATGTATATAGGCATCACATCCAAAACAAGTAGATCGAAACGATTCTGCATCTACTACTATTACTCCTCTCATCGACCGCTATCCAAAGCATGCATCTAGAGTATTAAGTAAAACAGAGTAACGCCGTAAGCAAGATGACATGATGTAGAGGATAAATTCATGCAATATGATAAAACCCCATCTTGTTATCCTCGATGGCAACAATACAATACGTGCCTTGCAACTCTTTACATCCTTCGAGTAAGGACACCGCAAGATTGAACCCAAAGCTAAGCACTTCTCCCATTGCAAGAACTACCAATCTAGTTGGCCAAACCAAAAAGATAATTCGAAGAGACTTGGAAAGATAACTCAATCATACATAAAATAATTCAGAGAAGAATCAAATATTTTCCATAGATAATACTAGATCATAAACCCACAATTCATCGGTCTCAACAAACACACCGCAAAAAGAAGATTACATCGAATAGATCTCCACGAGCGAGGGGGAGAACATTGTATTGAGATCCAAAAAGAGAGAAGAAGCCATCTAGCTACTAGCTATGGACCCGAAGGTCTGAAGTAAACTGCTCACACTTCATTGGAGGGGCTATGGTGTTGATGTAGAAGCCCTCCATGGTAGATGCCCCCTCTGGCTGAGCTCCGGAACAGGCCCCAAGATGGGATCTCGTGGATACAGAAGGTTGCTGCAGTGGAATTGTCAAGTCGATCAAGTGCAAGTCACCAACAAGCTGAGGCAGATATCGAGGAAGCTAAAAGGAGAAGGAAGAGCTCATGAAGGAGATGCAGATGACCTAGTCCAGATGATTATACACCGCCTGTGTTCCTACCAAACCTGATCACTGCTATTCCAAAGGATGACACTGTATATGTACCAAAGACCTCCCACACCCATCAGCCTACCTACCCAAATGACTACCTCCATCCTCCACGACATCACCAAGCCTTTAGATGCAGCTATCTCAACTCCATCAACCTGCATAGAGCCGCCAAACAGAGTCCCTAGTGACGCTTAGCTCTATACCTTTCGAACTTTTGGTAACTTGTCGCCAAAGGGGAGAAATTGTATAGATCATAGGACTTCTAGAGAGAGAGTGCCTGCTTTTTGCTCTTTCGCTTCATTTGCGGTTTCTTTTGAGATACTTTTGAGTTTTCCGAGACATTCTGTGTTTGATACTTGCTTTTTCTACTTTGATGAGTGCTTGATCATACTATGCCTTAATGTGTGCTTAATGCTTATCATATGCTATTCATATCTTGTATGATCATTTACTCATGTCTTGGTGATTGGGTGCATGCTATTCATTCTTATCATTTTGTGCGCTTCCACCAAGATGTATGTGACATGGAAGAGTGACCCATGATCCTAATCGATTGTGCATTTGCATTCAAACGCAAATCTTAAATAATGCACAAATTTAGGGGAGCTTTTGCTTATCACATACTTCTCAAAGCGATTTATATTATTCATTGATTATATCATTTGTCGGTTTTGATCTATATGTTGTCATCAATTACCAAAAAGGGGAGATTGAAAGTGCAACTAATCCTCGGTGGTTTTGGTAATTAATAACAACATATATATCATTGAACTAATAGTTTCTTGAGAATTTTCGTAAAGTTCGATATGGGTATGGCAATGACTCAAGATGACCCTCAAAATGCTAAGGCAAGCATTGGCAAAAGCTCAAGACTCTATTTTTGGTTTAGTGATCCAAGATCACATTGAGTCTATAGGAAAGCCATATATTAAAAGGGGATGAGGTTATGTTAATGATCCGCTCAAAGTGCTTAGTGATCTATCTCCCAAACCATCGCAATCTTTCATTCCAACATACACTATAAGTAATCTCGTCCCACCGATTTCCTAAACTCACCACACCGAGATGAACCACCACAAAGCCAAACCCTAGTAATTTCGGTTTTTCCGATTCCAAACTCGTCTCACCAAACTAGTGTCCAAGCTTCAGAATCTTCGTCATCATATCGGTGTCACCGAGATGATAAAGTCGGTCCCACCGAGATTGGCAAACCCTAGTCTTTGGAAGAATCGACTCACCGAGATTGGTCCCATCGAAAATCCCAACGCTCACAAGATTTGAACTTTCGGTCTCACCGAGTTGTCAACTTCGGTCCGACCGAGATTGGTCAAATGTGTAACGTTGGATTTGTGTGGAGGCTATAAATACCCTCCACCTCCTCTTCATTCGTGGAGAGAGCCATCGAAAGAACTACCACTCCTACCTTACATTTTGAGAGAAAACTACCTACCCTTGTGTTGAGATCAAGTTGCTCCACTCCCATCATATGAAACTTGATTTCTAGCCCCAAGTTTCTTTCCACTCAATCCTTTCTTCCACCACAGCCAAATTAGTGAGGAGAGTTGAGTGTTGGGGAGATTATCATTTGAAGCACAAGAGCAAGGAGTTCATCATCATCAACACCATCTATTACTTTTTGGAGGGTGGTGCCTTAGATTGGTTAGGTGTCTTGGGAGCCTCCGCAAGATGTGGAGTTGAACCAAGAAGTTTGTAAGGGCAAGGAGATCGCTTACTTCGTGAAGATCTACCCCGTAAGGCTAGTCCTCCGTATGATGCCATGATGGCATAGACAAGGTTGCTTCTTCGTGGACCCTTCGTGGGTGGAGCCTCCGTGGACTCGCACTGCTATTCTCCGTGGGTTGAAGTCTCCATCAACGGATTGACGAGAACACCATCGGAACCACGAGAAAAATCTCCGTGTCTTCAAATTGCGCTTTTGCTCTTCCACTCTCTTTACTACATGTGCAATTTACTTTCCGCTGCCAATACTCTAGAATTGCATGTAGGGTGATACTTGACTTGATCATCATTGTGAACTTGCCAAAACTTGTCTTAATCAAAAGGCTAAATTTTTATATTGTCAAGTAGTCTAATCACCCCTCTAGACATACTTTCGATCCTACAAATGCCCAGATCCAACTGATCATGATGCTTGGGTTGGGGTGGATGGTGCCTGGCTGGATGGTGGTCGCACTGCTCGCAGACCGCCAGTGGCTTGAGGCGCCAGGATGTGGCGGTTTGACCCAGCGATCTTCGCTCGCCATGCCTACCGTCAGACGTCGAATTCTTCGATCTGGGACAAGTCCGCCCCTTACCGCCGAGATTTAGAGCAACTCCAATGGCCCCTAGGAAGCCCCACCACTTTTCCATCACGAAAAGGTTCCACCATCCCTTCACTTTTTTTCACGGATTCAAAGTTTAGGCCGCAGCCCCACCCCAAACCCAGCCTCCCCGAGGCATCCGGAGCGCCAATATGTTTATGCATGCAAAGGCTCATGCAGCCTCTTCTCACGCTTCACCCGACATGCACGAGTTTCTCTTCTCGCCTTTTTCCTGGCCAGTACCGCCAGTTGCCCTTGCCGCTGCGTTCGCCGCTGGCCGCCTTTATGTATGTCGTTGCCAAGGCGGCTCCCGAGACAGGGTACTAGCTTCACTGACGTGGTCGTGGCGTGGCTGCTAGGAGTTCACGCACGCTGACGCTGCTCATCGCTCGCTGCTCGCCATCGCTGTCATGTCGCCGCCGTCATAGCTAGCCAAATCAGCCACGCGCCTGACGCCATGGCCGGAGCGCGCCTGCTGTCGGAGCCTCGCCTGCTGCTGCCTCACAGCACTTATGGAGCTGCTGCCTCATGTTTCGCCGCCTGCCGCGTTCGCCTGCTGCTTGCCGCCGCTTCCCATTTCCCGCTTCTCCTTCGCCTGCCACACTGCCGCTGGTCAGCACATTGCCGGGCGCATCATGCGGCAGCGAATAGCGGCGAAAGGCAGGAGGGCTGCAGGGCGAGCGCATGGCGACAGCAGGGCTTGCGTGCCTGACCGCAGGTACGTATGCTGGGGGCCTAACGAGTGGATAGTGTTTCACCCCCACCCCCGGCCATATATTTGCTTAGCCCCCCAAGAGGCGAAAATGCCTGGGCCTAACCGCCGAGATGTTTTATACGATTGGTGAACGCCACTCAATATCTAGATCGGAAGGCTCCGGTTACAAGACTATATTATCACCGACACTTCTAAGCCAAGAGGCGCGACGCTAAGCTTTGCTTATCGGAGTTATGGGACATGTCTAAGTCAAGATTCCCATGGCATTGATAGAGGTGGAGAAAGTCATGGCAGCCGCAATTGGAGGTATTGTTGCCGAAAGGTGTATTGATGGCGAAGACTGTGCTAAGTGTTTGGTGACTTGCAACAGCGGCCTCAACAAGCGAGGACGACAACACCGGAGGTCTACAATTTGGTGGTGCTCGCCAGATCGAGTCTCGATTTGTGGTGAAAATCCAAGGTCTCGCCTTCATTGGTTGTACCTGGCAATGACCTGGAAGACATTGTTTTTTGGTGAACTCGAACTTTCTCCAGGGTGAAAACTCAAGATCTTTGATCGGGCAATGACAACGCTTGTGCATTGTTTTTTTTGAATGCGTTGCTTTCGGAGAATCTTTTTGTATGCTGTGTTGTCTTCTTGCAGTTAGAGGTTGTTGCTAAGTGACCATCATCGCGCTTTTTTTTCTTTTCTTTCTTTTTTGACTGTGTATCTTTGATATCTTTGGACATCTTGTTGGTACAGACCATAAGGTAATGATATCTTCGATATTAATATATCCTTTCTCAAAAATATGCGAACTCATTACCAACTCTTGAAACCTAACGTAATCCTACGGCGTCTGTCACCATCTTTTCTGTCTATATATATGCGTTTAGTTCGCTATGGCTTTGCGTGCGTCTTTGCTGCTGGCCGTCGAATCGATCTTTCACCAACACACGCTCCACCCATAGGCGTCCCACGTCAAATACTTACGCCATGGTTTTGGTTTGGTTCGGTTTGCTTTTGCCGTTCCACAGGGCAGGACCTGCACATGGTTTGCTACGGAATATGGATCACGGCGGCATCAAGGATGGTGTAATGGTATTTAAAAGATGAACAGATGCTGTACAAAGTACAAACTGTTCAGAGATCCGGATCTGGAGCCGAATATCATGGGCGCCATGGCCATCCATGTGAAGTAGTAGGTGTGCTGACACAAATAATTGGACAAAGGAGCTGTTAGATTCAAACTCGTCCTTTTTTGTGAAATGATGTTTCTGGATTATTAGAAATCAGAACTATCTATCCGACTCCACAAACACAACAAAAAACATGAACATTCAGATTTGGTTGAGGGCCCACAACTTTCGGGCATTCATCAGCACTTTCTACCATTTATAACTTTGGGACATCACTCCAGGAAAATCTTATTCCACCCTTAGTGCGATGAATAGGTGTTTTTAGGCAAAGTGCGATGAATAGGTGAGAAAACACACAGGAGGATTGAGGCCTGGCCCATTCCTCGGTTTGACTACTTATTATTATGCTTTTCAGTTTTTTTCAGTATTTTTATTTCCTCATGTTTATTGCCGTATTCTTTTTGATTCCTCTTCTGTCTTCCTTCGATTTTTATCTAATTTTTATACCCCTTTCCTTTTCAACAATAAAAAATTATAAGAAAACAATTTAAAACATGGATATATTTTTGTGTACATAGATTTTTTTGTTGTTTTGAATATTTTTTTTACATACATCAAGTTGATAAAAAATATGTACATTTTAATATATGAATATATTTTTCTGTATGCATGAACATGTTTCAAATATGTGATTAACATTTTATTTCACTTCACTTTATAAAAATCTATATACTTTGCATAAAAGATGAACTCCTAAACACGCTACATTCACATGTGCACGCACACATACACACATTTATATGTGCGAAAGCACTTTGTTCCATATATGCTTTTTAAATCCATGGGCAAAAAATGCAAACTTTTTTGAATGCATTTGATATATATTTATAGATGTTCAAAAAGCACATCATCCTTATGCATGAAGGCAAATTTATAACGGAGCATGCATTTTCTTCGTAACCTGATCAACTTTCACCCCTCGTGATCTATATAAACCGGAGGGTTTAGTCATAGGATAAACAACAATCATAATCATAGGCTAGCTTCTAGGTTTAGCCTCTACGATCTCGGGGTAGATCAACTCTTGTAATACCTATATGCTAAGATCAATCAAGGTGAAGAAGTAGGGTATTATCTCCATAGAGCCCAAACTCGGGTAAACATTGTGTCCCCCGCCTCGTTACCATTAGTTTTAGACGCACAGCTCGGGACCCCATACCCGAGATCCGCCGGTTTTGACACCGACATTGGTGTTTCATTGAAGGTTCCAACCGTCATCACCATAAGGCTTGATGTCTCCTTCAATCGCTCATACGATGCGATCCAGGTGAGGTTTTCCTCCCGGATGATCTTCGATTCGCGCCGATCGCGGGCCAACTCGCTGGCCATCCGGAGCAGATCGATAGCTATGCCCCGCCATCGTCGTTCAAGGCCGAAGTTACACTATCGACATCAACAGGACTCGATCTTCGACGGATTCGAGCCCATAATAGGTGCACCTTACGCCGCGCGAGCATGACCTTGATCCGCCTCGACGGTTCGTGAGATCGCACCTGCAGCTCCCCCGCTTTAACTCGAGTAGATTGTGCCATCCGAGGATGGGTGGATGGATCGCCACGAGGCCGGACACTCATCGCCGAGAGCCGAATACGCTTCGCCCAATGAGGTTCAGGCATCGGACCCTGACTCGCCTCCCATTATAGCTCCAACCACGCATCCGCGCCCATCGAACCCGACCGGGCACCGATCATGGAGTTTAGCCCGCGGATATCTTTCAAAGACTCGCCTTTGGCGACGCACTAAACTCATTAAAATCTCTCTCCTCGTCAGAGACTCTTTAGTTAACTATGTCTCCGCTCGAGGGAAGTGACGACGGCGAATTCAAGTATCCACCCACCACCCACTTAATAGCCATTGTCATTTACTCAACCGACATGCTTGATTTCGACCAAGACATCGACGGTATGGACGACGATGATGCCGAGAAAAACGGGAACCGCCGCCTTTAGGGCTACCGACAACCACCTCATCATATGATATATATATATATATGGTGGACACACCCAAAGAAAGCAATGGCGATGAAGCAACAGAGGATAATACCCTTGAGAAGCAAACAAAGCACCACGCTGGCCGCGCCATTTAAAGCCCGCCATAGCAAGAAATGATACCGCACAAGAAAGAATAATACCCGGACGACGCTAAAGATAACGACGACCTGTGAGACCCAGCGATGGAGAAGGATGGGTTAGGGACGATTTAACACACCGGGGCCGCGTCCATCACAACGATGCCGAAGATGAACTTATAAACTCGCTCCGGAGAGGAGAATAGTCCATTTACGATGCACGATCATCCCGGAAAGCACTTGGAACAAGAGAACCTCCACAAAAGGCTTATCGCCGCCGCAAGGAGCTTGAAGAAGCCAAGCAAAGGCTTAAGGTCACAGCAGATACGCCAACCGCAGATGGAACAAAGTGCTCGACATCGACGAAATATACGGCGGTGATCGCCACATAAAGAGCTACCAAAACGCAAGCTGCCGCCCTAATAAGACGACGAGGCTATCGCGCCCATTCGCCAAGAACAATACGGCCGATTCGCCAACCGACCACCTGCGGGTCGGAGAGAGCGCTAATGACGCAGACACAAGTCAAGACACGATCTACGTGAGCACATGGACAAAAGAGCCGGATGGCCAGTCCATCTATGGATCTAGGAAGCGTGCTCCTACGCAGGATCACGCCACCAAACCGACTATACCGATCGAATACCCGCCGAATCAACACCAACACTACATCCGCGGACGATGCCACGACATCCAAATGTGGGTGTCACACCCCCGTGCTTCACCGATGAGTGCCGGATCATGAATTTCGAGGGGTTTAAACCCGAAACACCGAGGCATATGACGAAACGATGCACTCGCAATTGGATTGAGAACTTTATTCTTCACATCCATATGGCTCATGGAGATGATCTCCACGCCATCAAATACCTTCCTCAAGTTGAAAGGACCACCAAGACTGCTGAAAAGCCTCCTAAAACTCAATTGAAGTTTGGAGGAACTCGAGGACGCTTTCTAATTTTCAAGGGACATATGTCCGACCTCCAGATGAAGACGATTTGAGTCACATTATTCAACAACCCGAGAGACAGCCCGAAGCTCGGAACAGATTTCTACCAAGAAGAACCAAATCGCCATCGGGATGTCAAGCCTTAGCAGCTTTCAAACACAAAGTGTCCGGATGAATGGTCGCAGACACCTCAGCCAGAAAAGCCGAGGACAATGGCAGCCCTAATAACTCTTATGACCCGCTTGCATGGGCGAGATGCTTGGTTGGCCCAGCGCACCAACACCTGCACATCCAAATCGGATGGCAATCAAGGCGATGCAATAAAACAAGCGCCGAATAATGAAGACAACCTGCATAACACGGCGGTAAATGCCGGATTCAGGCTCTTGACCTGGTCAACGGAAAAGCCATTTAAAGGCAAAGAGATGGACCGCCCAGCCTAAACAAAATTCTAGACAGATCACGCCAGATTCATGCCTCCTCGAGAAACCCGCGAATCACACCAACAGAGAATGCTAGGTCTTCAAGCAGCCGCAAGCTAAACGCCAACACAAGGAGGGAGCCACCAAGAAGACGAGGATTAACCTCGCCACCAAACACCGGGGACATAATTTTTTCCACCAGAGGTCAAAACAAGGAACATGATTTACGCAACCCACATACCAAAGAGGAAGCGCAACGCAAGACTCCAAGACGATACGCCAGAGAACCCGTCCGCCCAAATTCAACCCATGGTCGGCTCGCCCGATCACTTTCGATCGCAGGGATCCGACTAGTATCCGCATGGAGGTTCGCTGCCTTGGTGCTCGACCTAATAATTGACGGACACCACCTCACCCGAAGTCTCTGGATGCTACGCCTCGAGCTTATGCTGGTTTTCCCAAGAGGAGAGGATGATGACAAGAGCGTAAGTATTTCCCCGCTTTTGAGAACCAAGGTATCAATCCAGAGGAGGTCACGCAAGTCCCTCGTGACCAAGACAAACGATAGCTACCGCAACCAACACGATTAGGGGTTGTCAATCCCTTCACTACACTTACGAGAGTGAGATCCGATAGAGATAATATTTTGGTATTTTTGGTATAAAGATGCAAAGTAAAAAGTAAAAGCAAAGCAAATAAATAAAGTGATGGAGATTGATATGATGAGAATAACCCGGGCCATAGGTTTCACTAGTGGTTTCTCTCAAGAGCATAAGTATTCTACGGTAAGAACAAATTACTATTGAGCAATTGATAGAATTGAGCATAGTTATGAGTATATCTAGGTATGATCATGTATATAGGCATCACATCCAAAACAAGTAGATCAAACGATTCTCGATCTACTACTATTACTCCTCTCATCGACCGCTATCCAAAGATGCATCTAGAGTATTAAGTAAAACAGAGTAACGTCAGAAGCAAGATGACATGATGTAGAGGGATAAATTCATGCAATATGATAAAAACCCCATCTTGTTATCCTCGATGGCAACAATACAACACGTGCTTTGCAACTCTTCTCACATCGAGTAAGGACACCGCAAGATTGAACCCAAAGCTGCACTTCTCCCATTGCAAGAACTACCAATCTAGTTGGCCAAACCAAAAGATAATTCAAGAGACTTGCAAAGATAACTCAATCATACATAAAATAATTCAGACAAGAATCAAATATTTTCCATAGATAATATCGATCATAAACCCACAATTCATCGGTCTCAACAAACACACCGCAAAAAGAAGATTACATCGAATAGATCTTCACAAGAGAGGGGAGAACATTGTATTGAGATCCAAAAGAGAGAAGAAGCCATCTAGCTACTAGCTATGGACCAAGGTCTCAAGTAAACTGCTCACACTTCATTGGAGGCTATGTGTGTTGATGTAGAAGCCTCCATGGTAGATGCCCCTCCGCCGAGAGCTCCTAACAGGCCCCAAGATGGGATCTCGTGGATACAGGTTGCGGCGGTGGAATTAGGTTTTTGGCTTTGTTTTGATCAGCACGGTACGAGGTATATAGGAGGAAGGAGTACGCCGGTGGAGCGCCAGGCCCACGAGGCAGGGCCGCGCCTGCAGGGGTGCCTCCACCTCGTGACCGCCTGGCGCTTGGAGTAGGGTCCAAGTCTCCGGATCACGCTCGTGAGAAGATCACGCCTCAAGGTTTCATTCCGCTTGACTCAGCTTGATATTCTGCTTTTGAAATATCAAAAGGCAAAAACAAAGCAATTGGCTGGGCCTCCGTTAATAGGTTAGTCCCAAAATAATATAAAAGTGGATAATAAAGCCCAATATTGCCTAAAATAGTAGATAAAGTAGCATGGAGCAATCAAAATTATAGATACGCTGGAGAGTATCAAGCATCCCAAGCTTAATTCCTGCTCGCCCCTCGAGTAGGTAAATGATAAAAAGAATTTTGATGCGGAGTGCTACTTGGCATAATTTCAATGTAAATCTTCTTACTTGTGATATGAATATTCAGATCCAAAGATTCAAGACAAAAGTTCATATTGAAAATAATAATACTTCAAGCATACTAATCAAAGCAATCATGTCTTCTCAAAATAATCATGGCAAAAGAAAGTTTATCCTACAAAATCATATAGTTAGGCTATGCTTCATTTTCACACACAAAGATGTTACCAACTTCTATACCCATGACAAGCCAAGCAATTGTTTTATACTTAAATAATTTCAAACTTTTTCAACCTTCACGCAATACATGAGCGTGAGCCATGGATATAGCACTATGGGTGGAATAGAATATGATGATGGGGATTGTGGAGAAGACAAAAAGGAGAAAGTCTCACATTGACGAGTATAATCTACGGCTATGGAGATGCCCATCAATTGATGTCAACATGAGGAGTAGGGATTGCCATGCAACGGATGCACTAGAGCTATGAATGCTCAATAAAAGAAAACTAGTGGTGTGCATCCAACTTGCTTGCTCATGAAGACCTAGGGCATTTGAGGAAGCCCATCGAGGAATATACAAGCCAAGTTCTATAATGAAAAATTCCACTAGTATAAAAAGACAACTTATGAGACTCACTACATGAAGAACAAGGTGATACTTTGAAGCACAATATATGAGACTCACTACATGAAGAACAAGGTGCTACTTTGAAGCACAAGTGTGGAAAAAAGATAGTAGCATCGCCCTTTATTTTTTGGGCCTTTCTTTTTTGGGCCTTTTTTGGCCTTTATTCTTTTTTGGGCAATGCTCTAATAATGATGATCATCACACTTCTATTGATTACAACATAAGGATTACAACTCAAAACTTAGAACAAGATATGACTTATATGAATGTTCAAGGTGTACGATGGTGCAATGAATCAAGAGTGACATGTATGAAAATAATGCATGCTGGCTTTCACACAATACGATGTCAACTACATGATCATGCAATGGCAATATGACAAAAGTAATGTATGTCATGATGATGATGATGGAAGTTTATGGCAATATATCTCGAATGGCTATGGAAATGCCATGATAGGTAGGTATGGTGGTTGTTTGAGGAAGATATAAGGAGATTTATGTGATAGAGTATACCATATCATGGGGTTTGATGCACCGCTAAGTTTGAGCCAACTCTCAAGGTGAGAAAGGGCAATGCACGGCATCAAGAGGCTAGCAAAGGTGGAAAGGTGAGAGTGCATATAATCCATGGACTCAACATTAATCAAAAGAACTCATATACTTATTGCAAAAATTTAGAAGTCATCAAAATTCAAGTACTACACACATTCTCCTAGGGGATAGATTCAGAGGAGACCATCGCCCCCTCACCTCCACTCATAAGGATGCATGCAGTACACTTCATGTTTCAAATTTGTTACACAACTTTAACCATACGCATGCTACGGACTTGCAAACTTCAACACAAGTATTTCTCAAATTCATAATCACCCAACTAGCACGACTTTGATATTATCACCTCCATATCTCAAAACAATTATCAAGCATCAAACTTATCTTAGTATTCAATTCACTCAAAAGAAAGTTTCACATATCTTGAACACCAAGTATATTAACATTAAGCAAATTACCATGCTATTAACGACTCTCAAAATAATCCAAGTGAAGCATGAGAGATCAAGTTTTTAAAACAAATCCACCACCATGCTCTAAAAGACCTAAGTGAAGCACTAGAGCAAAAACTATCACGCCTAAAAGGATATAAGTGAAGCACTATGAGCAAAACTATCAAGCTCAAAAGATATAAGTGAAGCACATAGAGTATTCTAACAAATTTCAATTCATGTATGGCTCTCAAAAGGTGTGTACAGCAAGGATGATTGTGGTAAACTAACAAGCAAAGACACAAATAATACAAGACGCCCAAGCAAAACACATATCATGTTGGTGAATAAAAATATAGCTCCAAGTAAATTACCGATGGAAGGATTTAAAGAGGGATGCCTTGGGCATCCCAAGCTTTAACTTTTGGTGTCCTGGATTATCTTGGGGTGCCATGGACATCCCCAAGCTTAGGCTCTACCACCCTTGTTCCATAATCCATCAAAAGAATTCACCCAAAACTTGAAAACTTCACAACACAAAACTCAATAGAAATCTCGTGAGTCTGCTAGAGAAAGAAAACAAAAGACTAATTTAAAGTACTGTAATGAACTCATTCTTTATTTATATTGGTGTTAAACCTACTGTATTCCAACTTTCTATGGTTTATAAACTAATTTACTAGCCATAGATTCATCAAAATAAGCAAACAACACACGCAAAACAGAATCTGTCAAAAACAGAACAGTCTGTAGTAATCTGTAACTAACGCAAATTTCTGAAACTCTAAAAATTCTACCAAAATAGGAAGTCCTGGAAAATTTGTTTATTGATCAGCAGAAAATAATCAATGCAAAAGCACGTTCTGTGATTTATCATAACTAAATTGCATGCAAAGTTTCTGTTTTTCAGCATAATCAAATCAACTATCATCGAGGTTATCCTATAGGTTCTACTTGGCACAAACACTAATTAAAACATAAAACCACATCCAAACAGAAGGTAGATGGATTATTTATTCCTAAACAGAAGCAAAAAAAAACACAAAATAAAATTGGGTTGCCTCAACAAGCGCTTACTTAACCCTAGCTAGGCATAAAAGCAAGGATAGATCTAGGTATTGCCATCTTTGGTAGGCAATCCATAAGTGTCTCTCATGATAGATTCATATGGTAATTTTATTTTCTTTCTAGGGAAGTGTTCGATACCCTTTTAAGGGAAATTGAATCTAATATTTCCTTCCTTCATATCAATAATTGCACCAATCGCTCTAAGGAAAGGTCTACCAAGAATAATAGGACATGAAGGATTGCAATCTATATCAAGAACGATAAAATCTATAGGCACATAATTCCTATTTGAAAAAATAAGAACATCATTAATTATTCCATAGGCTTTTGATAGTGGAACTGCAAGATGCAAGTTTAGAGAGCAATCATCTAAATCACGGAAATCTAGCAAATCACATAAAGTTTTGGGAATAGTAGAGACACTAGCACCCAAATCACACAAAGCATGAAACTCATAATCTTTAATTTTAATTTTTATAGTAGGTTCCCACTCATCATAGAGTTTTCTAGGTATAGAAACTTTCAACTCAAGTTTTTCTTCATAACATTGCATCAACGCATCAACAATGTGTTCGGTAAAGGCCTTATTTTGACTATAAGCGTGAGGAGAATCTAGCACGGATTGCAAAAAGGAGATACAACCAATGAAAGAGCAATTTTCATAATTAAATTCCTTGAGATCCAAAATAGTGGGTTTAGCAACATCACGGTTTTTATTTATTTCAATCCCACTTTCATCAATTTCATCATTAAGATCTAGAAACTCCGAATTCTTAGAACGCCTTCTAGGTAAAGGAAGATCATATTCAGATTCATCAAGATTCATATTGCAAAACAAAGATTTAATAGGGGACATCAATACTTTTAGATCTTCATCTTGATTTTCATAGGAATTGGAAGAACACGCTTAATAAAGGCATCTTTGAAGCATGCATCCTAGCTGTTCTTTCCTTGCACTCATCAATGGAAATTTCATGGCTTTGAGAGACTCATTGATATCATGCTTAGGAGGAATAGATCTAAGCTTTAAAGAATCAATGTCGAGAAATTCTATCAACGCTCCTAGCCAAATCATCAACTTTAAGCAATTCTCTTCAAGCAAAGCATTAAAATTCTTTGTGAATTCATAAACTCTTTAACACTACTCTCAAATTCAGAGGGCATCTTATTAAAATTTCCATAAGAGTTGTTGAGGAATTTCCATAATTGTTAGAAGGATTACTAGGATAAGGCCTAGAATTAAAATTCTATACGCTGTTACTAAAACTATTCCTACCAATAAAATTCACATCCATAGATTCATTATTATTCTCAAGAAAAGTAGATAAAGGCAAATTATTGGGATAAGAAGAAACCTCTTAGCAAATAAATTCTTAAGTTCATCCATCTTTTCACTCAAAACATTGATTTCTTCTATAGCATGCACCTTTTATTAGTAGATCTTTCAAGATGCCATTGAGAATAATTAACCATAATATTATCTAGGAGTTTAGTAGCATATCCTAAAGTGATTTCCATAAAAGTGCCTCCCGTCGTAATCTAAAAGATTTCTAGAAGCAAAATTCAATCCAGCATAAATTTTTGTATAATCATCCACAAGTTCAAACCATGAGTAGGAAAATTACGTAGCATTAATTTCATTCTCTCCCAAGCTTGTACAACATTTTCATGATCAAGTTGCTTAAAATTCATAATATCGTTTCTAAGAGAGATAATCTTAGCGGAGGAAAATACTTAGAGATAAAAGCATTTTGCACTTGTTCCAAGAATCAATATTGTTTTTAGGCAAAGATGAAACCACGCTAGCACGATCTCTAAGTGAAAAAGGAAATATCTTCAATTTAACACATCATTATCGACATCTTTTTTCTTTTGCATATCACATAAATCAACGGGTTATTTAGATGAGTAGCGGCATCTTCACTAGGAAGGCCGTGAATTGATCTTTCATAACAAGATTCAACAAAGAATTCACAAGATTCAGATTGGCAAGAGGAGCAATCGAGTGCTAAGGAAATCATTATTATTGGTATTGGTGAAATCACACAATTTGTAGCATCTTGAGCCACGACAAGCAAGCAAACTAACACACGAGCAAACAAAAGGGCGAGGAAAAAGGCAAAGGAAAGAGAGGAGGAGATTGGGAAAGAGAGGGTGAATAAAACGGCAAGGGTGAAGTGGGGAGAGGAAAACGAGAGGCAAATGGCAAATAATGTAATGCGAGAGATAGGGATTGTGATGGGTACTTGGTATGTTGACTTTGTGTAAGCCTCCCCGCAACGGCGCCAAATCCTTCTTGCTACGCCTTGCGCTTATGCTGGTTTTCCTCAAGAGGAGAGGATGATGCAGACAAGAGCGTAAGTATTTCCCGCTTTTGAGAACCAAGGTATCAATCCAAGAGGAGGTCACGCAAGTCCCTCGTGACCAAGACAAACGATAGCTACCGCAACCAACACGATTAGGGGTTGTCAATCCTTCACACAACTTACTTAGAGTGAGATCCAGATAATATTTTGGTATTTTTGGTATAAAGATGCAAAGTAAAAAGTAAAAGCAAAGCAAATAAATAAAGTGATGGAGATTGATATGATGAGAATAGACCCGGCCATAGGTTTCACTAGTGGTTTCTCTTAAGAGCATAAGTATTCTACTTGGGTGAACAAATTACTATTGAGCAATTGATAAAATTGAGCATAGTTATGAGTATATCTAGGCGATGATCATGTATATAGGCATCACATCCAAAACAAGTAGATCAAACGATTCTCAGATCTACTACTATTACTCCTCTCATCGACCGCTATCCAAAGATGCATCTAGAGTATTAAAAAAGAGTAACCGTAAGCAAGATGACATGATGTAGAGGGATAAATTCATGCAATATGATAAAACCCCATCTTGTTATCCTCGATGGCAACAATACAATACGTGCCTTTGCAACTCTTCACACCGAGTAAGGACACCGCAAGATTGAACCCAAAGCTGCACTTCTCCCATTGCAAGAACTACCAATCTAGTCACAAACCAAAAGATAATTCAAGAGACTTGGAAAGATAACTCAATCATACATAAAATAATTCGAGAAGAATCAAATATTTTCCATAGATAATACTAGATCATAAACCCACAATTCATCGGTCTCAACAAACACACCGCAAAAAGAAGATTACATCGAATAGATCTCCACGAGCGAGGGGAGAACATTGTATTGAGATCCAAAAGAGAGAAGAAGCCATCTAGCTACTAGCTATGGACCAAGGTCTCAAGTAAACTGCCACACTTCATTGGAGGGGCTATGGTGTTGATGTAGAAGCCTCCATGGTAGATGCCCTCCGGCCGACTGAACAGGCCCCAAGATGGGATCTCGTGGATACGTAAGGTTGCTAGAGCCAAACCTTCTTGCCACACCTAACAATCATGGTTGGTTCTTTCTCTCTTTTGTGCCAGCAAGGGAAGGAGGAGGAGTTCAGCATGCCCCCCCTGGTTCGTGCTCATGCTCACTGTTAAGAACAACACTCAGGTCAGTGGAGTTCTTGCTTGTATTGATTGAGATCTCAGCTTAACAAGGACATATTTTCTGTAGTAAGTACTTACTGTCTGCACATCTGTTTTAATTGAAGACCTTACCTTCTAAAGTGCCGGTGTTGTCTGTCGTGCATACACTTGCTTAAAAACCAATCTGACTTAGTTGTATGTGCTCATGTCTTCCAAGTGAATAGTAGTTTCCCTCTCAAATGCCTTTGCTAATAATGTGGCACTGCAAAGTTAAATACACCATTGTGTACATGAGAATTTACTACTGGCTGCAAAGTTAATTGCACCATCTAATACTGAGTAAATATGATGGTTTCTATGCACCTTTAGTCAGTCGATTAGCCCTTTGTAACAGTGTTGCCCTCTTATAGTGATGTCAAAAAAGTTAAATGCATCAACACGTAGTATCGAGTAATTAACCATCTTGGTGTCACAGATTTTATCTTCGTTGATTTGATATGTGATCTTACATTTATATTATTACCTCTAATCTTTTAGTGGCTACTATCTGACCTTTGAAGTATTTAATCTAAATTTTATGTAGCATCAAGTGATTGGGTTGATAAAAAAGTGTGCATTTGTCAAACCTGCAAGACGAAGTAAAGAAACAGAAGTCATGTAAATCTTTGTGGTTCCATTGCTACAAATGGAAGCAGGTAAAATACATTCCTCTGTGATCTTGCTACTGTTAAGATTTGAACTCGCCTTTTCTTCCTCCGAACTGCCATTGACTAACAAAGAAGGGTACAATCTTTCATCGTAGGTAAATCCTTGCCTTCAAGTTGGCATGTGAAGTGTTATGACTGCTCTTAGAAATAATTTTGTACTATATTGTAAGGATATCCAGCAATAGTTTCCTGTAAACTGTTATTTCGGCAGTTGAAAAATAATATGCCATTAAATCAGGAAGGAGCCTTGCATATCCCATTACAACTATTTCTTTCCTATTTTTCATAATAACCTTTGTGTTTATTGTCTTCACTCTGAAATCTATCTGCAAACAAACTCAATGCAATTTTGATACTTCTACCATACAAAGTGTGCTATGTTTCAAAACACTAGCATTGGTGTCTTGTAGCTATTACTATTGCTTTTTTTTAGAAAAGGAGGACGACCCCGGCCTCTGCATCTGGGAGATGCATACGGCCACTTTATTGATTATTCTCGAGGACCTTACAAAGTATTACAACAATATGCTTGAATCCGCCATCTTGGCAACATATGCCACTACTCCTATCCAAATGATGCAGGGGTGCTACCTGGGCCACATATCCAGACTACTCACCTAATCCTATCATCAAAGCGAAGCCCGCCGAGCCACATACCGGTCGAGGCATAAACTGGTCTGACGCACTCACAAGTGTCGTCGCCGCCATCTTTCACAGGTCCGTCTTCAGAGCAGATATTGAGGCTTCTACCTTGTCAGATCACTCCGTCATCGACGCCACCTTGACACCAGACAACAACCTCCACCTACGCGAGTCCATCACGCGCGCGGACGTCAGTATCCATTACACCACGCCGTCGAGATCCGCCGTCATCAATGTGAAGGATGAAACACCGCTCCACCAAAAAGCGCCCGCTGGTCCCTCGATCCGTGTCGCCTCCAAAATGCGCCCCCAAGGAGAAAACGACACCAAGCGCGCCGTCATCCGATCAAGCGATCTCGGTTCCCGGAGGTAGCGGATAGAGGTCTAGAGCTTCTCCAGCGATGCCTTCAAGAAGGTAATGACACAAAAGGTGCCTGCGCCGGTCTTGGCATCAAGCGAGCACAAGGTTTTCACCGGATCCGCTCGAAGAACCTCCATCACGTATTGTGTGCAGGTCGCCGCCGATCGAGCCGCCGCTGTCGAGCGAGCCGCCGGCGGATCGATCTGTCCGGAGGCACAACCCGCATGGTGTCGACCCAACCACAGGCCCTCCATGCCGCCACCGCCGATCCGAGATCGATGGTGTGTCCGCGAACCGGCCGCCGCCGCCACGCCGCCAGTGCGGCGAGCCGTGCACACCCCATCGCCGCCCTTAGCGAGGCCGCCGCGCCAGCCAGGATCGACCCTTGCGAGGCACGCCAGCGCCGCGGAAGCGAGCCCAGCGCCGCCGAGCGGATCGGCCGTCCACGCCGCGGGCTCCATCCGCCATGCTGAGCAAGGAAGACCCCGCCAGCCGTCGACTCGGGCTCGCCGGGCGTCCTT